>JAFMOD010000535.1:1517035-1568491 GCA_019802435.1 Corydoras maculifer | reverse complement strand
TCCGGGTTCTCCGGTTTCCTCCCACAGTCCAAAAACATGGATCAAGTTAATTGAATTCTCAAAAAATTGCCCCCTATAGAGTGTGTCTGTGTGAGTGAGTGTGTGCCCAGCGATGGATTGGCGCCCTGTCCTGGGTCTGTCTGCCCAGCGCCCGAGACGTTCTCCCCTGGATGGGCATGGGGAACCCCACCGCGACCCTAATAGAGGATAAGCGGGAGATAATGAATGAATGAATGAATTATTATTCTGAATTGTTACCCTATTAAACATTTATTAAGCTGACAAATATTTTTCGGGAATGTATTTCGGAAAAATAAACAAATGTTTCAATATCAAGCAAAAGATGGGTGTATTTGTCCAGTGCCCAAAATGTTGGAGTTTCTGTTGGTAGATCTCATTTACTTTGGTAAAACAAGACTTTTGTTAAGCCAAAAAAGTGCAGGGAACAGTAATAGGTAATTGGGCCTCATAGTGGGCTCATGGTACAACAAAGTTGCTAGTAATTGGGATTGGTTAGGTCTAGCCTAGTGTTAACAAATGTGGCAAACCCCAAAAGCCTTCAGGCTCTGCTTATTTTTTTTTTTTTTAACATATGTATCATTGATGAAGAAATTTAAGTTATTCCTAAATTAGAAGTAATATTCTGAGATCTAATACTCTGTCCAGTTTGTTACCTTTTGTTTTTGCCACTCCGTCATCTTGTCAGCCATGTGGCCCTATACATATGGCACTTAATTTAGTGCCTGAATAGATGTTACATTTCCTACATCTGTAATGTAAAAGTAGTGCTTATAAGTGAAGTGACAGTAAAACTCCAGTGAGGCTAATATTCTTAAAAATGCCTACACCATTTTATCTTTTACTCCAATAAAACATTACTCTATTTGTGTCCTTAGGCTTAAAAACATGTTTAAAAACATCATGACAGGAAGTACATGGAACCAGGTGTAGTTTTCCACACCCAATACTGTTTACCAGTTTCCATTGTATTTAGCAATTATCTTTCATAGAATCTTTTATGGAAAGTTGTGCTCATGAATCAGAGTGATTTCCTGATGAAACAATAACATATGCATATGCAGATTGTATGTCATGCCAGATCATGATTTTAGGCACACAGTACTTTTTTTCTACTCACACACTAGAGAGAAGTTTTAATTACCATCAGTAGTATTTTATGTTAGAAAGTGTCCACATGTGTTATGTTATACAAACATTGGAATGAACAGAATTGTATAATACCACATAATTTATTTGTTCTAGCCTAGGGTGTTTCTATTGTATTAATTTACTTTCTCTACAGTCTTATGCAAAAGTTTGACCACCCTTGCTTTAATTCCATGTTTCATTAAATTTCTAAAAGTCACTAAATTATAACATCAGATATTGAGATTATATTTAAAAACAAAAAACGAATGTATTTTTTTCAAACAAAATGAAACACAAAATATTAAATATGCCCTTACTTTTGTAGGGCTACATTTTATGTATACAACCAGAATGTTACATTTAGTAAAAAGAAACAGCAACTGTGAAATATACAAAGGCTCATTACCAGAAGTATATTTTAGGTTTTGATTGATTACTTATACTGTTTTTACAAATAACAGGACAATAAAACAACATAGATTTCCGCCTAAAAACTAAATTTCCACACGTTAAAACACTTTTTGAAAATGCAATAAAATTTGATGCGTACAAGATTAAAATGTAATGTAAACATCTTTGAAAGGTTTTGATGCATTCCAAATTTTACAAATTTACTAGTTACAGACAAGACCATTAAGACTAAGTATGCAAGGAGCCACGAAAGGCTTATTCTTTACATGCAAAGATGGTTCATGTTAAAATTTCTGAGAGAATTTTAATCAGTTAAAAAACAAGACTGCAAAGAATTTCAGGTCTGTTACAATCTATAGTTTATAATATAAAAATATGGAGAAAGACCCAGGAAATAAAATCACTGCTGAATGTGCGTGACCACTGAGCCCTCAGAAAGAAGGTGTGGAACATTTTCCACAAAGTTTTCTGGGCCAGCCGAAAGTCATGTGAGATGAACCAAAAGACAGTGGAAACATGTTCTGTGGTCAGATAAGTCTACGGTTTTAGCTTGATTTTGGGAAAAGCAGATGTCAGATTCTATGTGCTAAAGGTAACAAAAAACTTCAAAACAGTTACAAATAAAAGGTGCACAAAGCAGTATGTCCATTCTATATTTAACATACTGTATAACATCATAAAAGTTTTATCAATAAAAACAGAATTTTATCTTCTATCTGGTAAATAAAGATTAAAGCAAATTAACAAATTATAAATTGGTGTCCTAAATTATATATGTATTGTCTTGCAGATGGATGGTATAATCAGTAAAATATGGAACTTCTCCTAATGAAACTTTTCTTTTTTTTTTCTGATGAAAGAACCTTTAAGGAGCGATCAGAGGCCATGTTCCGCTGAGGAGAGATTGGTTAGAAATCAGAGTGGCAGGGACATGAACAATCCACCAAACCCCTGGTCTGCACACACTCTCCCCCAAAGATTCACACTCACCATGCACACACTGGAAGTCGAACGAAGAAGGGAGGCCTTTCTAGAGCTCCTAAAACAGAAGTACCCTCATCATGTCTCAGTTATCACAAGTCATCAACAGAGGCTACAAGAACATGTAAGTACCAAAATGCTGAAATTTAAAAAATCATTTACTGTTAAAGTGAAGACATAAACAAAATAAATGACAGTAAATTACTCCTGTCTGTTATTTGCAAAGTGTCTTAAAGGTTTGTGAATCTTTAGGTATTTATCTAATTATGGTTTGCATAGGTTTTAGTGCAAAGCTTGAAAACAAATAAATAGAAATTTTTATTTAAAAATTCACTGGTTCATTAATTCTGAACTATTTATTGCATCAGTGATGCCAAACTGTCCTGTGCCAGATAAAAAACTGACCAAACCATAACACCATCACCACCACCAACCCAAACCATAACACCACAACCATATTTCCATTGTAGGATAAGGTTCTTATGTCATAAGGCAATGTGTTCACTTGATGGTTGGTTTATTTTTCTCTTAAATAAGTTTTTTGTGACATTTAAATAAACCAAGAAAAGTACTAATGCCTAACTGTAATTCCACTGTTTAAAAACACCTTTGTCTTATTTTATCTTAAAAATACAAACCCCATCTACAGAAAAGTTGGGAGAATTTTTTAAATGAAATAAAAGCTGAAATCAGAACTGCTCAATAGTGGTTTCTGTTGACTAATGCTCCTTTTTAGGATACTCTATACAGGACTGCAGGCAAGACTGTCAAGCACATCCACTCTTTGTCTACGAAGCCACACTGTTGTTACTCATGCAAATGAGACCTGACATTTTTCTAATTAAAACACATTCCTGGAAAAATATATACTGTACTTGTGCAATGTATTCATTGTTTTATTGCACCACGACTTTTGAATATATCACCTTAAATTGTTGTTATACTTATAAAATACATTGTAGAAATGTCCTATTTAATCCTTTATCTGGCAAATATAAGTAAAAGATTTTTAGTTGTATATTTTAAAGCACTAAAAGACCACAGAGCAATGCAAAAAGGTGGCCTGGTTTAGTGAATGACAATTTTTGTGTGTATGTATGTGCCAAGGCAGTACGGTGGCTTAGTGGCCTCTCAGCACTAGGGATCCCGGTTCGAATCCCCATCTGGGTGGAGTTTCCATGTTCTCCCCGTGTCTGCGTGGGTTTCCTCCGGGTTCTCCGGTTTCCTCCCACAGTCCAAAAACATGGATCAAGTCAATTGAGTTCTTCAAATTGCCTTATATAGAGTGTGTATGTGTGCGTGTCTGAGTTAGTGAGTGTGAGCCCAGCGATAGATTGGTGCCCTGTCCTGGGTGTATCTGCCCAGCGCCCGAAACGTTTTCACTGGATAGGCATGGGGAACCCCACCGCGACCCTAATAGATGATAAAGCGGAAGATAATGAATGAATGAATGTATGTGCCATTTGCACAATGCACCTGGATGCCGGCGGAGGCAGATCACAGGTCCCGCGTGATCTTGAGTCCTGCCATCCATTTAACACGTACCACCTACCTGCATTGTTGCAGACCACATACACTATTTAATGGAAATAGCTATGTCTTGTCTGATGGCTATGGCCGGTTTCATTTGGAAAATATACCCTACCACAAAGCAAAAAAGGCTTAAATATGGTTTAAAAAGCACAATAATAAGTTTCTGTTGGCTTAGCCACTAGACTCCTCAGGTCTCAATCTCATCAAGCATTTATGGAATGTGCTTGGCAAACAAGTCAGGCCCCATCTCACAACATGAATAGAGTTCATGCCACAATGGTTCAATCCTAATATGGCAGCAAAAGAGAGAGCAAAACAATATAGAAAGGTGGTTATAATATGTCTGATTGGTATATAGGGTGGCATAGTGAATTAGTGGTTAGCACTGTCACCTCTTGTGCTTAGCATCCAGGTTAGAATCCCAATCTAAATGGAGATTCCATGTTCTCCCCGTGCCTGTGTGGGTCCTTTCTCTGGGTCCTCCGGTTTCCTCCCACAGTCCAAAAACATGAATACAAGGTAAATTGAATGCTCCAAATTGCCCCATATAGTGCCCTTTTGTGTGCATCTATCTATCTGTCTATCTGTCTGTCTGTCTGTGAGGCATTGTGTGGTGCATTGTGTGTTTGTCTGTATAACAGAAAATAACGCAGGTTTAATTTGATTCTTGAAGCAAACAAAGGTTATTTTTGTGTTAAGTCTGCATGTCTTATAAGCACATTAGACAAAATATATTAATTAGCACTTTGTATGAAAGCTGTAGTATACTTTTAATTGTATAATCTTTTTAATCTTACTTCGCTTTTGTCTCAGCTTTGTCTCAGCTTTTTTTTAGACGTGTTCTAGATGTCACTACGTTTCAATATTCACAAAATACAATTCAGTGCGAGCGGCATGGTGGCTTGGTGGTTAGCATGTTCGCCTCTCGGCGCTAGAGATTCCCGGTTCGAATCCCAATCTGGGTGGAGTTTCCATGTTCTCCCCTTGTCCACGTGGGTTTCCTCCGGGTTCTCCTATTTCCTCCCACAGTCCAAAAAACATGGATTAAGGTCAATTGAATTCTCCAAATTACCCCATATAGAGTGTGTGTGTCTGTGTGAGTGAGTGTGTGCCATTCGATAGATTGGCACCCTGTCCTGGGTGTATTTGCCCAGCGCCCGAAACGTTCTAATAGAGGATAAAGCTGAAGACAATGGATGGATGGACAATTCCGTGCGTTAGTTAAAACAGAAAGTGTTTCGTTTGTAATTGTAGCAGTTTATTAAAAGTTTATGCTGACAAAGTTAAGAGTTTTTGAATCCGAATGTATTTTAGAAAATGTACTGTAAACTATGGCGTTTGAACTTTGTCAGTGGCTTCACTTTGTCAGTAATTCGGACCCCACAGAGAGCAGGTGTTACGGGGGGATCTTAGCACTGCACTGATAGTGGCGTTGGGAACGCGTGTTTAAAATGTGTGCGTGACCTTTAAGAGTCGTTTAACGTGAACCGATTCTGATTCGTAGAGTTACTTGTGATTCATATTCCAAACGAGCCTACCAGTCAGGATCAACTTTGTGCTAGGTGTATTGAATGTGGGATTTAAAAAGAAAGCACACTTTTAGTTAACAATCTTGTTCTCATGTCAATGTGTTCTGTGAGTCACGAACGTTCGCCCTCCCGGGCTGGAGGAGTTGCTCTGCTCGCAGCCGTGAGTAGACTGGCAGGTTAAACAGGTAGATCTGTTGTGCAGTGTCGTTCAGCACACGCAGCAGCTCCTCGGTTTTCACTCACAGAGAGAACTCCTCACGTAGAATTTCAAAGTGAATAAGGAAACTAATCGAAGAGTTCTGCAGTTGCGACGAAAGCCTCGTATTTCTCATGCCGTCCGCCGGGTCCGTTAACTCGTCCCGTCCTGCATGCGACACGGCTGGCATTTGAAGCCCACTCTGTAAGGTAGGCTACTGTGTGATACTACTGTCGTAGTCGTATCAGACTTTTATTATCGCCTTCCCCGCGTTTATCTAGTTTAAAATCTGTTTATTTCTGCTCGTGCCAGACTTCTGCTGCGTGGTGGTGTTTAATGATGTATTTATTATGCCCGGAGATTTTGTGTTTGTTTATTTGGCACTTTCAAACCACGCGGGTAATTTAAACGCTTTTAGCTTAAACGGCAGGATACGAGTGAAGTCTCAGAAGTTCTGTCCTGTTCATGTGTCCGTTGCGAATAAAAGTTATACATTCTCTGTTTGTTTATTCTGCTTCTCCCCCGTAGTTTTACTGCGCCACAGGGGATATGCTCAAGCTACTGTGTTTAACTTAGCTCTATTTTGTTTTATTTTCCTACTTAAATGTTTTTAAAAAGTTTAAACCAATTTTTGACGTTTTCTGGTCAAATGTCAGAAATGGTTTGGTTTTCATATAAATTTACCTAGCACTATCTATCCAACAAAAGAAAAACAATGTTGTGAACAATAACAGTCATGTCATTATGGTGTCTTAAATACTAATGGAGCAGATTTTAAAGGTAATTTCATATGTGTATTGCACGAGTATCTATATCGTATTACTGTGGGTTATACACGACAATAAAGATTGTTACTAGCAGTTTCCATACACCCTCTAGTGTTTTGCCCAGTAATTTAAATACCACTTGTCAACAGTGTAAACAGGTGGGTGACAATACTGTAAAGTAGCAAGTATTGGCATGATGGTACACTGGTAAATCCGGCTTATAATTATATTTTTATGATATTGTATAATCTATTAAAATTAATTTTATTTCTGTTTTGATACTACTCTCATACCTTCAGAACTACTTTGATTTTGATTATTTTAATCATATATAATATAGATATATTAAATGATATGTTCATAATAATATGGTATATTTATAATAATATTGGTTTAAGATTAAGTAGAAACCCTAGTTCTATTAGAACTGATAAATATGCACTGCGTCAGGGCAAATTACCTAGCAAATGCAAACAATATAATTTAAGGTCAGGTCAGGCCTTTTTAAAAGTTTCAGGTGTCTTAGAATTATTAAGGATAGTATTCCTCTTAAACAGCTTTTTAAAATTCATTGGACTTGTAATCCCCACACTAACAACTGGTCAGCATGATATCATTAAAAAATCTTTAAATTTTACATATTTTAATACGTATAAACAATATAATTTGATATGTTAGCACCTAAGTTTGCATGAAAACTATACATTTTCTTGAATATCATCCAACTGTAATGTGATGTCTCATAATATGTCAATAGTGTTGCTTCAGTACAAAGATTACATGCACATCTTTGATAAACAGAGTTGTGTGTATGTTGTAAGATGCCATAATCTAATTTTTATTAGCTAATCTTTCACTGTTTTCCATATTGCTGTGGGCTTCTTTATTTGACATATCAGTTAATAAAAATGTATGTATTTATTTGTTGTGACTGTGCCATATGATGGTTTTATTCTAATCCCTCAGTAATTGAAGTCTACAGAAAGAATGGTAGTTCTGACTCGCTACACTTTTTTTTTTTGGTCTTTTTTTGTAGGTGTATGGTGTATGGCCATTAAGAAAGGCTTACCACTAAAAGCAGTTCTGGTTTGATTTAGTTGAAACATAGTTACATCTCTTCACAGATTCTGTGGCAAAAAACCAAATAAAAAGTAGTATTAGACTAAATAATAGGAAAAAAATAGATTAGCTGTTGTATTACAAATAAGGCTTAAAGTATGTACACTAATGATGTGTACATGACTTCGTCATAGACTATTCTCAACGAATCAAACTATATCTAATATTTTCTAGAAATGTACAAACTCAAACTGTGTGTTTGAGACCGCACAGCTCATGTATACTACCAGCCCTGAGAGCTAGAATTAAACAAGATCAGCCTTGCAGGAGGGTGTGTGAGTTTATCTGTACACTCAGGGCACGAGGCGGTGCTGGTTCAACTGGTCCATCACTGGACAGACATACTGACTAACATATTTATGAACATATTGCACCAAGATGTAATTTAGTTTTCACAGTTTATCATAAACAAGATCTCTCCAAAAAAACATATATAGACCTGTGAAGAGAACATGCAAACTCCAAGTGAAAAGGACTTTTCACTGTCTATAGAATCAGACCTAGGACTCTTGCTATGAGGCAGAACTGCTTCCCTAATTTCAATTTATTAATAAACTTTATCTTAGTTACTTAGACATATTACGACTTAATTTCCCAAACAATTAAATTACACCGGTGGCACGGTGGCTTAGTGGTTAGCACGTTCGCCTCTCAGCGCTAGGGATTCCCGGTTTGAATCCCAATCTTGGTGGAGTTTCCCTGTTCTCCCTGTGTCCACGTTGGTTTCCTCCGGGTTCTCCGATTTCCTTCCACAGTCCAAAAACATGGATTAAGGTCAATTGAATTCTCCAAATTAACCCATATATAGTGTGTGTGTCTGTGTAAGTAAGCATGTGCCCAGCGATAGATTGGCGCCCTATCCTGGGTGTATTTACCCAGCGCCCGAAACGTTCTCTTCTGCGCATGGGGAACCCCCCCCCCTGTGACCCTAATAGAGAATGAAGCTGAAGATAATGGATGGAATTAAATTACACATATAGCTGGTGGTGTAATAGTATTTTGGCAGAAATGTTTTTTTGCTATCTTCTGTAATTGTGATGACAGCAAGTAGCCATACTTTTTAAAGCCTTATGGCAGCACACCAAGTAGTTCTCAGAAAGAATTACTACCCCAACAGCCACAATTGTTCACTCAGACCCAGTGGTGCCAATCCATTTCAATGTTTTTTCATGTAAGGAAAAGTCCCATGCCGTTGGCTCTAGGCGATATTGGAGCCGTGGGAGTATTGCCCTTATATTCTTTTTCTAATATTCTCTAGAGCCAGAGAGCATGGCCAGGGAGGCTTGATTTATTCTGGCCTGTCCGCTTTTTCAAAGGGCTGGCATGCCACCAGCACAGATGAGCCCCACACTCCTCCAGCTGTGATTAGTGAGTGCGGTGAACCATATAAGCCTGAGAAGTACACTGCTTCACCATAAAGAAAGGCTGTCCTAAAATGTTACACATTGTCTAATGAAGAGTGAAGGCCATTTACTTTGACCTTCTTTTACAGAGGCAAATGAGGACATGCTTTCTAACTTTCTGTGCTCTTGCTTTGTTGGTCTGTTTTTTTTTTTTTTTTTTTTTTTTTTCATTTTATTTTTTTTACTTTTTACTTTTTTGCCCCGCCCATGACTGCACTGTATTATGTCAAAAGTTGACAAATATGCAATGTTTGACAGAATTAGTTTAAAGTGGTCTTTCTTACTACGCTACAGTTTAGGGTAAGTGCTAGGTATGCTTGTTTCCTTGATGCATAATGCTTTTATTACAGCATACACAGAAAAATTTGGGCAGTTTAATGCTTCTAACTTGTTTATAGAAAAGTCAATGCACATTACAAAGCACTGACTTCAGCATTTAGTTAACACCTCTGGGTTTTATTGAAATGTTAAATTTAAGTTGTCCACTGTTAGTGTCATATGTACATGAATCTTCCTTTTCAGAAAATTATTTTGTTGGAAGCAAAAAATACAAATGTACAAAATGCTTTTTTTGCTTTGTTGCGCTACTTTGCCCAATCTATCAAGTTCAAGTAAAAGCAGAGTTCAGGAAGGATTTAATGATTCTTGAATAAAACATGCAGCTAGCTAACTGAATAGCTATGTTCAAAATGTTTGAAAGTATAAAATTTATTTATCTTTAACTGAGACCTATGCAAATTTTTCATTGTGTAAATAAGCCATAAATATGGTGTCTAAGTACAAACATATGTCAGTCAGTGCAATTTGTGGCACAAAATTAAATTGATTTCTGCCCTTCTAATCATAGTTGTGGGAGCTGGAATGCTTTCAACAATCTATATCAGCTGCCCATTTGTTGACTTGAAATTTAAAAAATGCTGTGGTCTTGATTCGCCTGTTTCTCCCACGTGTATGCTTATGCTGAAACCAGTTTTAGCTTTTAGAGCATGTTGCTTAATGCCTAGTTTTAGGAAGGCATTACAGCTGGGGTTATTAAGCATACTGCAGATTCAACCACCTGTCATGCTCTATAAACCTTAAAACGGGGGATGTAAAATTTGGCAGCAAAGACAATCAAGGCTATTATTCTCTCCTGTGGCGTGTCGTAACGCATGACCAGTGGGGGGTTAGAGCCCAGATACTATCTAGCATAGTACCTTTTGCATCTCAGTGTGTGTGTGTGTGTGTGTGTGTGTGTGTGTGTGTGTGTGTGTGTGTGTGTGTGTGTGTGTGTGTGTGTGTGTGTGTTAGTAGTTAGGTAAAGGTGTTCTTTTTTTTAACTTGTGATGTAATTTGGGACAGATCATTCTATATAGACATCATAAGTGCAGAATATCACAAAACAGCCTACATACACTATGCAAACTTCAATGCCACCTTATGGTGAGTTGCTACCAGAACCATCAAGCTTTACAGACATGGTTAATGAATAATGGTAAATTTTGCTATGTACAATATTTAAATAATAAAGACATTTTAAATCTATAAGTAAAACTGAAATAGGTCAATATTATTCTGTATAGAAAACTTGCACATCTCCTCTGTATTTGGAAAGACCCGACTGCTGTATATATGATCAGTGATGGACTGTCAGGGCCTTCAAGGTCTAAGATTATCTAAATCACAGGCTGTTATTAATTATACTTTGTACAAGCATACTTAATAAATTATTCTGTATGCTCTGTCTGCTTCCTTTCATAGTGTTTTAGACTTTCTAATCAAAGTTCATTGCCGACGGCTCTGCTTTCTCCCCCAGTACCTCTGTGCCACCATCATAACGAGTTATTTATCCTAAATCTTTTATTTCCCTTAATAAGATGTTTTTATAGCCATAAAATTGTTATTGACAAGTGGATTAATTCAAGTGTAGCATTACTAAAGGCCTGGGTGTAAAGCACAGCCCACCACCAAGTATGTTGTATTTCATTAAAGATTCATAATATAAAGTACAAACTTGTTACATGGGCACAGAGCACAGTAACAACCTGTCCTAATTATTAGGCTAGCCCATGATGTTTAACCCTGATAACATGTAATATTTGTATGCCAAATCCTTTGATTAGTTGCAACAGATTTAGGGAAGGATCTTTATAACACAATCCCTGCACTTCCCTCCTCCCTCTCTTAACCTTTTAACAAACAAATCAGGATCATTTATTCTGCATTACTCACAAACTAAAGACTTGTAAGATGATGAGTGCATGACCTGTTCTTAATGATGCGGTTCAGTACTATGTTTACATTCAAGTTACACTGACAAATTTATTGTTTATATTTGTACTAGTCACATTCACTGATCTCAACCAATTGCATAGGTCACTTTATTTCTGCTTTGTCATACTTTGGGTGTATGTAGTGTTTATTTAAATGTGTAATATTTACTACTGCCCCATGGGTCTGAAAATAAATGAATTTAAATCCTGTGTAAGTCCTGTATATATTGCAGTTTGGACAATACCTTTGACTGATATTTGAAAGACGATTCTAAAAGGCATTATGTGGAAACAATGAAAATATGAAGCTGTACAGATGGATAGAAGCTGTATAGATGTACAAAGTAACTATTGGTATATTTTGGGTGGAGTTTAAACGATACACTAGTACTTTTTCCTAATTATAACCATCTGGGAACATAACAAGATAACTGAGTTGCTGTAAGGGTTTCTGCATGTTGTAACCTTTTTCATTTTTGTATCCAAAAATGCAGAGGGGTACACCCTAAATCTACCTGTGGGTAATCATTTAGGTTTTATAAAATTTTTATTTCATGGACATGTGTAAGATGGATTAGATTTAGAAATGTGCTATTATTTATTTTACCTGTAGTTTTATTTATTTTACCTGTAGGTATTTTCATACATGTCCCATTTGTGTATTTTTCTTTGTAATTACACACAAATACTTTATAGCAGGTGTGCCCATACTTTTCTGGCCCAAGAGCCACTTTTTCCAGTGGACAGGTCAGAGAGAGACGAGGAGAGCAAATGTCGTGTGTATAAGTGCTTCTGATACTGTGCTGTAAGGAAAGCGTTAATGTCCATTTTTTCTCAAACTTGTGTAGTGATTTATGGCGATTTACCAACAAGCAATTGCGATCGACATGTTGGGCACGCCTGCTTTAGAGGGACACCCTGTTCTTTCAGAACAGCCTTAAGGTGTGCTGTTTTTATTCCGTGATGCTCTTCTGTACTTCACAGTTGTCAGCTTGAACCAGTCTGACTGTTCTCCACTGACTATTATTTTTATATCTAACTCAGAACTGATGCTCACTGGATGATTTTTCTTTAGTTTGTTATTTTGTGTAAATTGTATGTGAAATTTCAGGACTGTTATCTTTCCTAAATCTGGTGCTTGATATAATGCTGCAGTTATAAAAAAAATAGTTTTTAGTTAAGCTATATAAAGTATTAATGTTGAATCTTGGTTTTAGATTGGCTTTATTGGGTAGATTTACACCGAGGGAGTTGTGTTTAGAGGAACAGAGTTGTGCCAGGTCTTTAAAATTTATATGAAGTGCTTAGCTGTTTTTCTATATTTCTCTATACTTTTGACAAAAAATTTTTTATTTACAAACAAGTTGTACTAGTAAATAAAAAGAAATCAAGTTAAAAATATGTAACCATTTATTTACTGGGGAAAATGGTACATTACAAACTTTGTGTGATATTGTATGTGATCCTTCAAGATGAACTGATAATTTAATTGTAAAATTGGAGTCAGATGTTTTGACAATCAGTTAAAAAAAAATCTGTCAAAGTCTGGAATTTTTAACAGCACAGATTTGAGAAAGTTTATAATAGTATGAACAAACAAAATTTCTGGGTACCTTTGAAGGACAGTTGTTGATGCTCATCAGTGTAGATGAGCTTACAAAACGATCTCTAAATAGTTTAAAATTATGCGTATGTGGAAAATCTTAGATGGTTCACAAAAATTAAAGCACTGTATACTGTATGTATTTTCTCCAACAATTGTAAAGGTTTGGACTATTAATGTTTTAAAACATTAAAGTTTGTCATAGTTTCTATCACACTTACTGTAAATCTACAGAGCTGTTTTAATAAATAATCAGAAAGAAATAAAATCTGGTGAATGATCAGTTATTGTGCATATTTCTGTGTGTCTACACACATGGAAGTGTGTGTGTGTGCGCTTGTGTATAATTTTGGCAGAAGACACTTTTAAAAGTTATCTTGTTCAGGCCTGTGTTGCATATTTAGATTATGATTGCATTTTTCCAGCATTAAATCCAGCAATGAAATTATGAAGATTTTAAACTTCTTTTGGTAAGAAAATTATTCTCTAGGATTAGAGAACCAATGTCTTCCATTTGCTGTGATTGTTTAAGCTTAATAGTTTCTGGACCACATTTAGATATGTTTGTCATTATGGTATTATGGACTAGCTCTTAAATGTTCTGCGATTTGTGTTCATTTGAATTATAAGAAAAATGCCCATCATGCTTTTTACTTAAAGAAAACTGCAAATGTGGTTACTCTATGTCTGTGCCTTGGTTACTCTGTGTCTGTGCCTTAACAAAGTGATCTTTATCTTCTAATCATTCAACTATCCAGTTAATACCTGTGGTTGCAGAAAAGCACACTCATTGCTATGAAGTCTATCATTAGTTCAAAATTTCTTGCATACAGAATGCTGAGTATAAATGTTTTGTAGTACTATGTGTGCTGAATTTGACCAAAGAAAACTAGGTCACATGCTCTTGCATTCCATACGTCTGAATATCAGTATGACTTAGTTTAAAAAAGCTATCCATTTTGTTCCTTTTCATGTTTACAGAGGAACCTTAAAATTTGGAGCGTATACACTAACATAGCAAATATATATATATATATATATATATATATATATATATATATATATATATTACACACTATTGTTACAAGTGCCTAGGGCACCTGTCCCCCAATAGTGTATTCATTTACTCCGTTGGGCGATTGGTTTATTTTGGTGCACGTGATCGGGTGTGTTTGTATTTAGGTTCCGTGTTCCCCATCCCCCGTGCACATCCTTATTTTACATGTCTACTTGTTTGTGTGTTACCCTTTGTGTTGGTGTCCCTACTCCTTTTATTGAATAAATTCCCGTTTTGTTTTATGTCGTGGTGTTTCCGAACTCTCTTTCAGATGGTTCGGCGCTGCGCATTACTCCGCGCAGGCGTTCCGTGTTAGCGGTTTCAGGCGCTTCGGCATTGCGCATTACTCCGCGCAGCCGATTTCCAGGTTAGGCAAGCGAGATCTGACAACTATATATTCTCAGTCTGGCTTTGCCCAGGCTTGTGTTTCATGCAAATGGTGTAAATATTAATTTAGGAGTAATTGGTCATGGCTTGGTGATTTTGTAAAGAGTATATAAACCTCTGCAGGGTCACAAAAAGTATATACGTCAAATTTCATGGCAATTAAAGCAACAGTGTAGATTTGTATATGGAAGACACACACACACATACACAAAGAGTTTTGCCCTTTTTCACAACAATAATTAACTATTTAACAATCTGCGAATTGATGTAATTGCAACATTATCCTATTTAGAGGTTAGAACAACAATACCACACTCGGGTTGTGACAGTGCGATGCAGGGAATATCCAGACAATTCAAATGTCTTTGGGATGTGGTAGTGAAACATTACAGAGCCTTTGACTTCATCATTAATAAAAATACATCTTAAAGAAAATAATGTGACAGTTGTTAAAAATAAACATTGTGAAATTGCATAAAAATGTGTCTCATCAAAGCAAAAGAGGTCCAACAGTGATTCATGTAGTCTTTGCATTGCATATTCCAGACATGTTCTAAAGGTATCTATCTCTTTTATTTATTTCAGATAACGAATCCTATTCAAACCATTATAGGAGCTCAGGGACCTCAAAAGGTGATGTCAGAGCGAGAAACACCTGCATTGTTCAAACGAGGGAGCCGTACTCGGGCCAGCCTCCCTGTGGTCAAATCCAGCAACCACACCAAGGACAAATCTCTAGGTTTGATATTTTTTCAAAATAAATAAATTACTTTCTTTTATCTACACCAAAGCAATTTAAAAATGTTTTATTTTTTATATTTTTAATTGGATTGCCAGCTCACAAAGTTCAAACCATCTTGCAATTTAGAAGTAGCAGCTTGGCTTGAGATTTATTTACTTTTAAATGTAAGGAGATTTAGAATAAGCCTCTAATGGACTAGCACAGATCCTGGTCACTTACTGTTTGCTGTAATGGTTTTAACTGTGTAATTGCAAAATGTGCATGGCTCTTCATTAATGTTCTATTTCTACAAATATGATTGTCTGGAAAATTGTCCCATATGAATAGCTCACAAATTGTGATTGTATAGGCGTTTAGCTATTTATCAGTGTTTAAGGTACAGCTGCTTGTTATTTTTTCCCACTAGGACAGTGTCCATGTAAAATCACTTCATAGTTGGTGCCATCTGAAAATTGACTAAAAATGAAAGTTACAAAGCAGCAGTTGATCTAATATACATAATTGAATAAATTATTTAAAAAACAACAATAATAATAATAATATCAATAATTAACACACCAGGGTGACCAGAGAATGTAGTGTTCTTATATTCACATATTACTTCCAACATTGCAATCTCTGAATTAAAAAACATTAATGTTACTCCCATTGTTTTAATGTTATTTTCTTGCAGAAGTTCCTTCCATATCCACTGATACACATATCCATATCCAGTTTTGGGTAGCTGTATTGGTGCCAACTAAAACCAGTTCTGGATTATACGCTTGCAACCTGTCGGTTAAAACAGACTTTAAAAACAATTATACACAGGTTGGCGCCGACAGGTTAGGTTAGACATTAGAGTTCCTTTGGAACTGTGCCACTGTGCCATATTGTCTGACATGTTTTGTATGGATGGACTTAATTTTATCACACTAAATATTTGGTTTTATATATATATATATATATATATATATATATATATATATATATATATATATATATATTTGCTGTTATAAATATTAATATTTTTATTAAATAGGCAAACATCCCACCTGTTACAATAAAAAAGTGTATGAAAAGGCATAGAAAATGTGAATGGAAAAGTCTTAAGCCTTCTAAATTTGGTAAATACTATGTTTACCTTTTTATATTCTGCAATTACTTATGTTTTAAACTATTAAGATGATAAATACGTGACTACATTATAACAATACATATTTTAATAGACTCAAAAACTTTGTCTTTTAGGGGTTTTGTACCTGCAGTATGGGGAGGAGACAAGGCAGATCCTCATGCCTAATGAGGTGTCAAGTACCGATACAGTACGAGCTCTATTTGTCAGTGCCTTCCCTGAGCAGCTTACACTTAAAATGCTGGATTCACCCAACATGGCTATCTACATAAAGGACCATGTGCGCAATGTCTACTATGAACTCACTGATGTGCGGTAGGTTTAATTTTTTAGATGAATACACTCTCAAAGTTTACTCTTCGAAATCTGTACAATAAGCAAGACCACTTGCAAATTCTCTTTTCCTTTATGAGAACATTTTCATATCTGATAATTTTGTAGCAAAATGGTAGATTTGTTTGGTAGATTCCACTTTTTTAATTGTAATTTTAATTGTGTTAAGTTTCAACAACATTCCTACACAAAATTAAACATTTTTTGGAAACAGCTTGTGATTGCTAGTTTCCAATTGTGTGAAATTTCAGAACACTTTACCAAAGCTGTAACTTCAAGAAAACCTCATTTTGGGAGTGGATATGCCACCTTTACTCAATATTAAAATTAAAATTTTGTTTTTAATTATGTGCTTGTGTTCAAATGATTATTTTTACTGCAAACAAAAGTTCACATTCCAATTTGGCCTGGAGTGTTTTTTGTTTTATTATGTACGCAAAATGACCACCTGAATTTAACAGCCTTTTCCAAAACATCGATTCTTTTATTTTGATCTCCATGCTGTGAGATGCCATTGCTATTCACTGATACACTGAGTTTACCTTACCCCCAATTTTGCTTTAAATTTAACAAACTGTCATGGATAAGTTCCATGAAAATCCAATTTTCAATGCAGGCAACCGCAAGAGCGAGAATGTAATATATAACAAATATATTTAAATCAAAACAAAACACCCCCCCTTCAATATGCCAACAATTAATATACAAAAAAGGGCACCAAAAAGAGTGCAATCACCAAAAGAGTATTTAGTACAGCAAGCAATAACTAAGATGATAGCAGTACTTGAAAACTTGACCTTAACATATCTTAAAGTGCAAAAGAATGGCATTCTTTAGGTTTACCACATGGCAGCCACATAAGATGAGAGCGCTGCATGTGCAAGCCCCTTTTCTCAATCTAGTGCATCTAACTGATCGTTGAGCTCCCAGTCTGCTACACATGTGCCACTGTAAAGCAGTGGTAAACATATATTTTAATTTATTTAAAGCTGCTATTTTCAGTTCTAGTCAAACAACAATGGGTCTTCCAACAAACAGTTTTGAGGTTTTATATGCTATGTAATTAACAAAGTTCTTAAGTAAAACCAATGGGTCTAAGCTAAATGCTTCAAAACAGATGAGGTGTCCACATCTTTTAAAATAACGTAAAGTACACCTGTACAGTATGACTGTTATTTGCTGCCTTTAATATGCTTTGACGTGATAAGCAAAAATGCATGAGTTTTTATTTGAAAATACACCCTATATCAATCCAAAAGAAAGAAGGTATACTGCCTTTTTGTTTTAAACATTATAAATGAAGTAGACAGATGCTGCCCTAATGTGCAGTTTTTTTGTATAGTGTGTGTGTGTGTGTGTGTGTGTGTGTGTGTGTGTGTATGTGTGTGTGTACACATGCTGGATGTCACCCAGATCCACACCCTCTTTTGCCTGGTCTCCTGCAGCTTACGCAAAAGTCAAATAGGATGGTGTGTGCGTATGTGTATGTGTGTGTTGGAAGTATTGGGCGTTGCTGTTTATCATATTGTTCTGTCATAGACTCAAACGTGTCAATCCACTCCTGCCACAACAGGACATGTTAGTTTTAGAATAAGTTGACAGCTATAAAATAGACCATGTGTGCAAACTGATTTAAATCAAAATCTACAGTGTGCATTGGATTTTACTGCAATTTTTGTGATTTAGTTGTTGTTGTTGTTATAATAATAATAATAATAATAATAATAATAATAATAATTATTATTATTATTATTATTATAATATGTTTTTATAATTTATAAAAAGCAGGTTGTGGTGCTTAATTACTGAAAGGTGCAAAAACATTTTTTTCACTAGTCACATATTAGGCCAGGTTTACGGACAAATGCATTCAATCAAATTAAAAGCAATGCAGTAAAATTTGTGTTCATGACAGTCACTGTATATTCAGTATATAGAATTGTTTTTCTATGTCTTTTTGCATGTTTGCATTAGTAATCAAATGTAAATCCATTTAAGCTGTCTACTTATTCACATTTACATTTCTACCTTTCTCTTGACCTCTTGCAGGCTCCACAGAGACAGCCAATGGGCTGGATGTGGCTCCAGGGCCATAAAAATTCCCAGATCTATCCTAGGAGCATTTTAGTATTTCATGTTTTTCAATGATATGATAGAGCCCATTCTAAAAGAACAATCAATTAAAAGTCTAAGACTACTTACTAAAAAAAAACAAGAAAAGAAGAAATTAAGAAAGCAAATAAAAAGTCACAGACTGAGGAACAGACACATTTTACTTACCCTGAAGCAAAAATAATGTTTATTTATAAATGTTTATTTATTTTTATTATAAATTATTTATTTTTATTTATATTAAATAATAAGGGCGGCACGGTGGCTTAGTGGTTAGCACGTTCGCAGCACTAGGGAATCCCGGTTCGAATCCCCAACTGGTTGGAGTGTCCATGTTCTCCCCGTGTCTGCGTGGGTTTCCTCCGGGTTCCCCGGTTTCCTCCCACAGTCCAAAAACATGGATCAAGTCAATTGAATTCTCAAAAATTGCTCCATATAGAGTGTGTCTATGTGAGTGAGTGTGTGCCCAGCGATGTATTGGCGCCCTGTTCTGGGTCTATCTGCCCAGCGCCTGAGATGTTCTCCCCTGGATGGGCATGGGGAACCCCACTGCGACCCTAATAGAGGATAAAGCAGGAGATAATGAATGAATGAATGAATTATATAATAAATTGTCAGTGGGGTTTATTGTAAGGACCAGTGAATCACTTTTTGATCTTCAAGTGATTGTTGCAAAGATTTGGGTTGTATTATAGGGCTAATTATATAATTAATAAGAAAAATATTTGACTAGTGGTCTGACAATTAGCCACCACTGTATACTCCTGTGTAACAGAACTAGACAAATCTCATATTGGGCAAATAAAATAACTTTTAATAAGCAAGACAGAATCATTAGCAAGTAATTATAGACTATTAAGTAAAATGCTTTAATATGTAAAGGATTTTTTGTTTTTAATATGAATTTATTTACTTTAAGTAGCTAGGGGTTATGGGTAGGTATTTTTTTACAGAATGAAGAGGAAATGATTAATACAGAAAAAAACTTATTAACCACAACAACCAAATTGTAGAGTAAATTAAAGATAAATGACATATTTCAGATGTATTATAAAACGATGGAAAGAGAAATAACATGTACATAACACATATAATTTAAATCTTTATTAGATTTAAATTGTGTGTTATGTACATGTTATTTCTCTTTCCATCGTTTTATAATACATCTGAAATATGTATTAGATTGTCATGTGCAGTGATTGCTTTATTCAGTTGTCATTTCCAGTTGATACAGATGCAGCTGGTGCTGTAGTACATCCAGTTTTAAGATAGTTGGCTTTTATTGCTCCCTTATTTTCCAATAGAGGCATCACTATTCATTGATATCCATTAAATAAGCTTTAGACTGGAACGATGCAGTCAATAGGGGGGGGGGGGGGGGGGGGGGGGGGGGGGGGGGGGGGGGGGGGGGGGGGGGGGGGGGGGGGGGGGGGGGGGGGGGGGGGGGGGGGGGGGGGGGGGGGGGTATATATATATATATATATATATATATATATATATATATATATATATATATATATGAATATAATATATTCAACAATTCATCAGTTGAGTGTCGGCTCACTTTTGAAAATATTCTTCTTTAATCAATTTTTATTAGACACGTTCAGTGTATGGAAGCTTATCAGTATCAAAATTAAAATGCTTTTGATTCATTCACACAAGCAGGTTTATGATCAAAATAAAAATGTGTGAATTCTGTTTATGTTTACATATTATTTATTTATTACACAGCTATAGCAGTGAACCTAATTTGAATGAACATGCTTCTTTTGATTATATAACAACTATATATATGACAATATGATTTTCAAACTTATGACAGTCTAGAAAAATGGTAAAACTGTGTCTCTTTTTTTGCAGTATTGCTCCTTCTGAGCGAAGTCTGTTTCAATTCATATAGTAATGCAATAGTATTTACTCTTTGAATATCTAACTTGGTCACCACATCTGCTCTGTCATAGTTAGCCAATTCAAATAAGATTACAATTGAATATGTGATTAAATTGCAAAATCGATGCTGAATTGTACATCTGTTATTGGTTTATCATACTATAGCAGTTGTAATCAACACACTGTATATATATAACAGTAACTCCATAAATAGTCAAATTGCAATAAGATAAAGTGTAATAAGTTTCTGTGTTAGAAGTCCCTACCAATAGTAAAATTTAAATGTTTGTGAAATTTATTTTTTTAAACTATTTGAACTACCTTATTTTAACTACCGATAAGTATTATTATTATTTTTTTTTAATGTCACCTAATCTACTTGGGTTTCTGTACTCCCACACCACTGGTAGTCACGTTTGAGGAAAAAAAATTCACACGCCTTCCTGTTACACCATCAAGTTCAGGTTTTTTTGTGTTATTTTTGGCATGACCTTTTTTTTAATACTACATTGACAGCCAGACAGTGCCACATAATTCCTTTCAGCATGTGGAGCAGATTGCTTGAGACCAGATGTTTTGTAACAAAATCCAAAGTCCATCTTTAGAAAATTACTACAGACATTTGAACCATGTGACTTGCTGAGTATGACTTTACAGTGGATGTAAATTTAAAATGCAAAATTGTGTTTAGTACATACATCACATTTTTGGAGCAATCAGATTTTTCTAAGAGAAACGACAAAAACAATGACCATAAATGAGTAGCTGTTGCAACTTCCAAACAACTTACAAAGGCTATTATTGTACACTAAGAAATAATGTTCACAAGCAGAAAAAAATCAAGACAACAAACTCACCCCAAGTGATCTATGACTCCAAAGGCTCTAGTTAGCATGCTACATATCCAATCTAATAAATGTACAGTAAAAAAAATAACAAACAAGTATGGCTTGTGTGGATGGGTTGCTATGAGAAAGCAATTTCTATATACAAACAACATGACAACACTGTGTATCCACAAGTCTTCAGAAATAATTTTCTTGCACAGCATCTCATTTGGCATGAATCAAACACAGCATGTCAGCACAAACATCTCAAGCCTGCTTTCAAGCATGGTGGTGGAAATCTGGTGATTTAGGTTTGTTATTCAGCTACAGGTCCTGAGCACTTTCCAGTTACTGAGACGACCATTGCTATACCTCTGTATACCAAAGAATTCTAGACTCAAATATGAATCCATCTGTCCAACAGCGAAGAATGGTTGAATCTGGTTTAGATAGCAGGACAATTATTCCAAGAACACCCATCAAATCTAAAACAGAATGGTTAAAAAAGAAGGGAATTAAGGTTTTGCAATTGCCCTGTCATAATCTATTCCTCAACCTAATTAAACTGATCTGACACAAATGATAAGAGCTTACAAAACAATGAACTGACTCAATGTTGTAAAAGGGTGAATCAGAATTTAATGTGAGAGACTAAAAAAGTAATATAGAAAACAAGTGATGGCACAAGATGGCTTTCTGTCGTTATATATTAAACCAAAGAGTCAAAGAGGATGTTTGCTATATACATAGCTATATCTATAGCAACACAGTATGAAAAACTAAATATGAACATATAAATATAAAAGTTAAATTTGTAGCCATTCCTCAGTCAATCCAAGCAGTACTTCAGATTCATGCAATGAATTATATTTTTTAGAGCAATGTTATTTACCAGATCTGATGAAATAAACACAGTTGTTGACCACGCTCGCAGACTTCTGTTTTTCTCCTGTGTTATATTAGAGCAGTTGCTAGACGCCAGTGCACATCTATTAGGGATGTAACATTACTGAAAATTGTAGTTAATAATAGTGTAGACTGTGTCTGGCTGGCCGTCTGAGATTGTCATTGCATTAAAAACACTGGAATGACAGAACATCAAAAGCTCTCTCACCAGACGCATTACTTTTTTTAAATCTCCACCCCACTGGCCGGGTCGAAAGGAAGTTTACTGGACTTTGAATCAGTTCATTTATTAAATCAGTTAATTTACTAAAAAAATAGAATCACTCACCTATTTTTTCCCCAGTTTTGTTATATACTATTCCGAGGAACCACACTTCTGTTGCCACTCTTTTTCTGCCATGCTGACCAATTCTTTTGATTAACCCAAAGACATCAGTGGCCATTAAATGTGCAATTAAAGGCCATGTTCTAGTTTCCAGATTGTTCAACAGCATTTCCAGCACCTTTTGACAGCTAGCAGAAACCATTGTTGTGTCTGCAGTAAACAAATCCCCAGTATGGCTCTTCTCATCAATTCTGACATGGTTTACTTTGTATGTGACTGATCCTGCCAGGCCAAAAGACTTATTTTTACTTTTACTTAACTCATTGCTTATGTTGTAACTACACAACATGAAAATGATATTATTGCAGTGCTTTAGATCATGCGGAGTAGTTGCCAAATAATAGGTTTATCTCTTTTTAGTGTTTGATTCCAGGGCTGTGGTCTTAATATTACATGAAGGTAGAGGAAACATGCAGATTGCAGTGTCCCAGTACCGACACTCTGGTGCTCTGAAGTTTTTATGTACTCAGCAGTGGGAGCCATAATAAGTCAACTGCATCTGCTGGTGGCACTACACTGCCACTATCTTTAGGGCTTGAAGGAAAAAATAGTGCAATAGTAGCAACAACATTAAGTATAGACTTAATAAACTACAGTACATGTTTTTATAAACAACAACAATGATGATATTAAACAAGGTTTCTATTTAATTTATACACCAGGTATACAATTGTTTCTAATCTTTAAGTGCAATATTGTTTAAACTGTCAGGCCATATATACTGAATGATGTATTATATAGCTGCAATAAACAAATGTTGTTTGAAACCAAATATTTGAAAAGGTAAACGTGTATCAACATGCTTTTTAGATCCACACATTTGGTAGTTAAGGCATTAAGGGACCTGAGGTATGTAATATATGCCTCTGTCTGTCATTTAGCTCTTTAGCTCTGGATTAAATGTTAACAGGGGCTTTCTACACCATAAAGGTCGTTTACAAGCAGGAAGCTGATTACCGTTTAGTGGTTGTTCTTAAAGTGTATATTTATGTTTACCTCTTGCTTGTTAATGGGTTAAAAAGCTTGCTAATTTACAAGCTTGTTTTTATACATTCCAATTTCACCAAAAAAGTGGGTAGGAAACATTGTGGTAGGGTGGTTTATATGCAGTGCAGTGTAAGTACCAGTTTCAACACGCCTCTCCTGAGGATCAAGTATAATTCTTCTGAGTAGCACTTCACCCCCACACTCAAAAGATAAAAGAGTGAATAAAATAATGGAGACCCCACATGAAAAAAGAGGCTTGACTTTGAAGTGACTAAGTCACAAAGACACCTTTTGAATAACTTGCCAATTAAGTGCATATTCCAGTGTGAAAAGTGTCACTTTAATTAATTTATAGCTGCATAAGACAACTAATAGTGTTTTGTGGTGTGCAAATAGTGGGTATAGCTGATGCAAAGCTTGAAAATAATGCATGTATTGTTTTAAAGAAAAGAAAAATGGTCTTATAAAGCATGACATCCTATGTCAAATAAAAATCAATTTCATGAGTATACCATAGTTTTAAAAGGTGTGAACACTAATGGGAGCACACAAAGTTTAAATTAATGTCATATATATTCATTGTTCATGTAATCTACAGATTCATTCATTCATTCATTCATTATCTTCCGCTTATCCTCTATTAGGGTCGCGGTGGGGTTCCATGCCCATCCAGGGGAGAACGTCTCGGGCGCCGGGCAGATAGACCCAGGACAGGGCGCGCTGGGCACACACTCACTCACACAGACACACTCTAAACGGGGCAATTTTTGAGAATTCAATTAACTTGATCCATGTTTTTGGACTGTGGGAGGAAACCGGAGAACCCGGAGGAAACCCACGCAAACACGGGGAGAACATGGAAACTCCACCCAGATGGGGATTCGAACCGGGAATCCCCAGCGCTGAGAGGCGAACGTGCTAACCACTAAGCCACCGTGCCGCCTAATCTACAGATTAATTCTGAAAATGATTGTCAGTTTAGGGGGGGATATTTACCTTTCCACTAGTAAGACAGTCTGACAGTGTTTGGTTTCATTTAATTTTCCTTTTTTTACCTGCCAGTGTAAATATTGGTGTGTTTTTTGTTTTTTTTAATTGTGCAACAGAAGTCATCACAGAGCAGCTTAAACTACACATATTGATTTACATTAGCTTCTGTACAAGTGTACATCTAGTGGTTTTTTTTTTGTTTTTTTTTTAGGGTTTTGACAAATTTATATTAAATACATTGAATTTTAGCAAAACAGACATGGTGTATTAAATAAGATTTTATAGACATGTAAATAAATGGTTAATCTAAATTAATAATATTACAATTAAAACTAGATAAACATTTGAAGATCCTTGATTTGGGACCATAGCCTCCTTGCATAGACTTGTATGTCCTCAAAAAAATCAACTCAGGCAAAAGCTTTAAAATACTTTACTTTAAAATAAATAAATTTTGTTTGATTTTATTTTGATTTTAACTTGTCTTATTTTGGGCAAGTTCAAATAAAACATTTAAAATGCACATTTAAAGTTAGCATTCTAATTTACCTTCATATTGTAAAGACTGGAAAATTTAAATCAATTAAGTATTTATTTTAATAAAATTTGCAGTGCACAAATGTTTTATGATGTTTATTATTAATTTTTTGTGTTATCTTAATCATCCTTAGTGTCTCTCACCTTTTAACTTTTTACTTTTAAAACCATTTTAAATTAAATAACATTTATAAAAAGAGCAACATGGTACGGGGGGGGGGGGGGGGGGGGGGGGGGGGGGGGGGGGGGGGGGGGGGGGGGGGGGGGGGGGGGGGGGGGGGGGGGGGGGGGGGGGGGGGGGGGGGGGGGGGTTTTTTTTTTTTTTTTTTTTTTTTTTTTTTTTTTTTTGTGTGTGTGAAAGCAGGTTCAGGCAGGGCTATTGTTGGTGCCTGGCAAGCCACATTCAGCCCTTTGTTTACGTCTCACTATGGCATTATTTTCAAGTCCAGTCAGCCGATGTCTAGGATTGTATTTGTTTTCTGCCTCCAAACTAGTCATTTGAATGGGAATGTGTTCAAACAGGAAAGGGTTTCAGACATTTATACTTATTAGAAAAAAGGCTAAATATGATTCTCTTCATATAATAATGTAACCTTAAATTTCCAAAACCTTTCCCAATTGACATATAAGGATTTAGTAAGTACTTATTAAATCTGACCCCTGCAAATGCAGTGGAAAAGTGCTTAGTTATGAGTGGGTATTTGCAATTACTAAATGATTTTAGTTACTGCATAAGTTACAAAGACTTTGGAGAAACACTTATTAGTAATCATTAATAAAGATTGATCTAGAGTTATCAGGTACTTAGAGTTAAGAACAATTTTGTGCCACAGATAAGTCTGGTCTTCCTCTGTTGGCCTTTCCAATTAGCAAGGTTTTTCCATCCAAAGGCTTAGCACTTGTCAGATGTACTTTCATATGATATAAAACATCTGACTTTCAGGTTGATAGCACTCTAACAACTGAGAGACTTCCATTATCTGTAAAATAACATAAAGCTGTCATTAAAATCGCATTCCAAAAGTTGGCTTTTACACTGCCTCGCACTGTGTTGTAATGCTGTGTCAATGTGCAGGTGTAATTTTGAATTAGTAGGTGCATATGGTTTAGTTGTAGTTGATATGTTAAACAGATACTATCATTGTTTTAAATGTTGGGTAATTATACAGTGTAATGCTGTTTTTTTTTTTTTTAATACATACATTGCATAAGATTTTTCATATTTGTTATTAATTAATTTGTATAGAGCCTCCTACATTAGCCTCTGAGCTTTAAGATTTATTTAAATAAAGATAAACTTCTTTTCTGTTTCACTAGTTTTTGTGAATGTCAATTGTATATCAAGTACCCTTCAGAAATCCTTTATAAGATTTGGTTTTAATACTGGATATTTTTTTTAAAACAAAGAAAACTGTAATTTGTAGCTAAGCTACAGCCAGCTGCAACAGGCTAGTTGGTGTAGTTTTTACTATTGTAGCAAATGCAAACACATGCAGTTTTACCATAATAGGGACATAGTTTGCCAGGAGCGTTCAAACTCTGAGTACTATGAATAACATCGTTATATATGTTATATATGTTCATAGACCATATAGACAGAAGTATTGGAAGACCTACATGATGGACCTATAGACCTACATGACCTACTGTAGACCTACAGTATATTCATTCATTCATTCATTATCTCCCGCTTATCCTCTATTAGGGTCGCGGGGGGGTTCCCCATGCCCATCCAGGGAGAACGTCTCGGGCGCTGGGCAGATAGACCCAGGACAGGGCGCTAATCCATCGCTGGGCACACACTTACTCACACAGACACACTCTATAGGGGGCAATTTTTTTGAGAATTCAATTGACTTGATCCATGTTTTTGGACTGTGGGAGGAAACCGGAGAACCCGGAGGAAACCCACGCAGACACGGGGAGAACATGGAAACTCCACCCAGATGGGGATTCGAACCGGGAATCCCTAGCGCTGAGAGGCGAACGTGCGAACCACTAAGCCACCGTGCCGCCCCTACAGTATATATATATATATATATATATATATATATATATATATATATATATATATATATATATATATATATATATATATAAAATATTTTATGTTATTTACATTATTAGGGTTAATGGGTTATGTCATGAAAAGTAATAGAAGCAGTACAGTTTGTTGCATACTATTTATCATCCACAAGTTTAAAATGTCATTATACTTTACAGGTCCCCCGTGAGAGGCTATATGGTACCAGGCAGCCAACAGCGGGACAGCCTATGGTTCACCCTGTCGCTGCCCCTCAAAGTCCTATTTATACAGTTCAAGGCTCTCTGTCTCCACCACTGCCACGTTCAGTTCCCTCATCACCTTCTAGGTTTACCTACAGCTCTCAGAACTTGCCTGCCGGTGCCACTTTGCCCCGAGAACGCAACACCAACACATCCTGTTCCAGTTCTATCCTAGAACGCCGTGATGTCAAGCCTGACGAGGATATTAGCTCTTACAGCATTCCTGAAACACGTCTTAGCATTAGTGACATCCCTGATGGCTCCATTTTCCTCCCACACACATTGTACCGGCAAAAGTCACGCAAGTACAGTGAGTCCCCCCTCAGCCCAAAAAATCAAAAAACTCCACCTCCTTCACCTCACAGGGTCAATGAAGTCAGAATGATTGACATTCTTCCAGGCCAGAATACACATTTAATGGGAGAAAGGGCATCCACAGTACGGAGATCTTTCCGGAAAGACAGCAATGGAACAATGGAGGGTGTCTCAAGAACCAGGGGGAATATGACCGCACAAATGTTTTCTGATTTTCCAAATGAAAAAGGACTTCACGGGGTGCAATCCATGGTCAATCCTCAAAGGTGAGACTCATCTCAGAGATATTTTGCTAATATTTCAGTTTAAAAATAAAATATTGTTTACTGGAATATAGATGCTTTACTAAAGTATATTTTACCATAAAATTGCAAAAAAATTTTTTTTAGAATTGTAAAAACTGTAAAGACATAATATATGTTAAAACAAAATATGCACGTTATCACAAATATAGCAGTCTTACACACATACACATGTGTATGTGTATATATATATATATATATATATATATAAATTTAGTTTAATTAAATACTTATTAAAATTATCCTGGGATTTAATTAATATATTCCTTTCAAACTATATTTAGCCATTTTAATAGATATAATGTTGAAAAAACTGTCAAAATTAATGAAACTCTTTGATATTTAGCTTTTGGTCTAATTGGCCTTATTTTTATTTATTTTTTTTAAGTTTTTGACTAATAATTTGCATTGTTCCATCACATATCAGAGAATATAAACATTTTATTTTCCCAAAATAGGGAAATTTACTAAAGTTGGATTGTTTGTATTTTTTATTTTATTTTTTTTAACTTACTACATGTTACATATGAAGTTCACTCCACTGTCACCCATCCACTCACTGAATGATATACCAACCGCTTAACTAAAACCAAGTTATCACAACTAGCTTATGTATGAATAGGAATTCATAAAATAAATTCTGAAAATACTTTTATTGCTATTTGTGGTTTTTGGAAGACAGTGTTCTGTGAATGTAATCATTTACTGTAAACGAGTAGAGAAAATATTTTCTATATAATATTTACTATCTATATATATTAGGTTCCTTTAAATGGAGATTCCATAACTTAATGTTTTATGTACTACTATATATAAATAATAAAACCACAAAAATGTCAGTGTTAATGGAAATCGGCAGAAGTGACATTGCGGTTAATCCTTCTTCTAATGGCAAATGTCAGCTTTGTGGGCATTCGGAATCATATATACAATCAAAAATATTAAATGAAGCCTAATTATATTTGTCACTTTGCATTTATAGCGAACGGATGAAGGCAATGGAGCTGCAGATAGCCAGTCTGACTGGTCTTCTTCAGAACGCTCTTTTAAAGAGTGCAAATACAAGTGCAGTGATTGAGCCTGCAAGGTAGGATTCAGTAAGATTAACTGGCATTTTGTGTATGTTTGAAAAATCAATTTATGTTCAATTCCTCAGCGTGAAAAAAAAATTATAATAATCTCACTCAAGTTGATTTTGTCACTAAATAAGACCTAGTGTTCCCAATTTCTATATCAACTGCATATATCCAATATAATTTGACAGGTGCAAAAGTAACTCCTAACTACTTGTTACTGACTTACTGAAGCACAAAATTGGTAACTCCATAGCCAGGTGTATCCAATCATGAGTAAAGGTATTTAAGGTGGCTAATTGCAAGTTGTTCTATTTGAATCTCTTCTGAAGAGTGGCATCATGGGATCCTCAAAACAACTCTTAAATGATCGGAAAACAAAGATTGTTGAACATAGTTGTTCAGGGAAAGGATACAAAAAGTCTCAGAGATTTAACCTGTCAGTTTCCACTGTGAGGAACATAGTAAGGAAATGGAAGACCACAGGGACAGTTCTTGCTAAGCCCAGAAGTGGCAGGCCAAGAAAAATATCAGAAAGGCAGAGGGGAAGAATGGTGAGAACAGTCAAGGACAATCCACAGACCACCTCCATCCAAAGAGCTGCAGCATCATCTTGCTGCAGATGGTGTCACTGTGCATTGGTCAACAATACAACGCACTTTGCACAAGGAGAAGCTGTATGGGAGAGTGATGCGAAAGAAGCCGTTTCTGCAATCAGGCCACAAACAGAGTCGCCTGAGGTATGCAAAAGCACATTTGGACAAGCCAGCTTTATTTTGAAAGAAGGTCCTGTGGACTGATGAAACAAAAATTGAGTTGTTTGGTCATACAAAAAGGCGTTATGCATGGCGTCAAAAAAACACAGCATTCCAAGAAAAACGCTTGCTACCCACTGTAAAATTTGGTGGAGGTTCAATCATGCTTTGGGGCTGTGTGGCCAATGCCTAGACTGGGAATCTTGTTAAAGTTGAGGGTCGCATGGATTCCACTCAGTATCAGCAGATTCTTCAGAATAATGTTCAAGAATCAGTGACTAAGTTGAAGTTACGCCAGGGATGGATATTTCGGCAAGACAATGATCCAAAACACCACTCCAAATCTACTCAGACATTTATGCAGAGGAACAATTACAATGTTCTGAAATGGCCATCCCAGTCCTTAGACCTGAATATCATTGAACATCTCTGGGATTATTTGAAGCGGGCTGTCCATGCTCGGCGACCATCAAACTTAACTGAACTGGAATTGTTTTGTAAAGAGGAATGGTCAAAAATACTTTCATACAGGATCCAGAAACTGATTAAAAGCTATAGGAAGTGACTAGAGGCTGTTATTTTTGAAAAAGGAGGATATACTAATATTACAAATATTTAGAACTAAAAATTATTAAGATTAATAGGGGTGCCCAAACTTTTGCATATGACTGTATATTATGATGCAATAGCTTAATTACCTTTAATATTTAGCATTGACATCAATACCCAACAATTTTATAGTTGTTTTAATCCTATAATGCAATCAGTAAATATGACTAAAATATATATATATTTTTTTGTATATGCTACAAATCTGAAATTTCTGCCTAAGTACTATAATGGAAAATGGACCTTTTAAAAAAAAAAGTTGGTCATCTTTAATTTTCATTTGTCTTATACACAATCAAAAATACAAAAGAGAACGTTAACAATAGTGACTATATTTATATTGTATTTTTAACATCATCTGATTCTAATTTGTCATATGTATATTTTTATATTCTAGTGAGAAAACCTTTTCTACATCTCCTGCTCACAGCACTAACAGTGGTGGTTAGTATTTTTTAGTACACATAATTAGATCACATTTATAATTTTCACAGATTTCAACATAATCTCTTTTTGTTTGCCTTTTGTTTTTTTTTTCATTCAATTAGCCTTAGATAGTTCAGTTTAACTGTTTACATACAAATGATATCAACATTTCTGTTGCAGGAATCTCCCCTCTGGCAGTTAGTAATAGCCCTCTGATTCAGTATCAGCCACCTGGATCTCCTGCTGTCAGAGAACCAACTCTCAGCCTCCTGCTCTGCAGTTTTCGCAAAAATGTCTCCACACTCCGTTATCAGCTGCATCAACTACGACAAATGCAGGCAGGCCGATATTCATCTCTGCCGAATGTGTCTCAAACTGAATCCCTGCTCATAAATGGGTGTATGTAAGGGTTTGATGTGTTGTGTTATGTTATGTTGTGTTGTGTTGTGTGTGTGTGTGTGTGTGTGTGTGTGGTGCCACCAGTTGCAGAACCAAGATGCCATAAGGGTGATGCTGAAACAGGCAGAGGAAGAATTAACACAGAAAATGTGTGAGAAACTGCAGCTGCAGAATGATCCAGCGCAGAAACTGAAGGTGCACGTGAATGAAGACAGGCATAGATATGAGGCAATGGAGGAGAGTGTACTGATTCAGCTGGGGTAAGATGCTGTTCTGGTCTATAGAGTAGTGAAGTACTTTATATGAAAGTATTCAATCTGACATCACTTATGCTTTTTGTTTTTACTTTTTTATCTGCTCATTAGCCTGGTGAGAGTCTGGTAATACGAACAGTGGTGTCTGTATTATAAAATATGCATTATAGAAAGTTGTGAGTCAAATCAGCAAGTTCTTGCACAGGGGACAGGCAGGGCCAACATGGATTTTACCTATTCCCTTTAAGGTGTACTATCAAGATGGAAAAATGTGGACTCTAGGTTTATGCAAAGCTTAAATGGATGTAGAAAAAGGTGTCTGCTTTGCATATATGATAAAGGAAGGTAGATAAACCTGCATGGTGTAAAATTTAAATACAAAGTACAGGACACTGAGCTGAGCTCAACTGAGCGATTGTATGTAGCTCAAGGATTTGTTTTAGTATTTAGTAATAACAATAATATTACATTTTATTCCTCACTGCCTTTTAAGATACTTAAGCACACATTAAAGTTTAATAGTTACACAAGATGTGTAACAATAGTAAAACAATAATTAATACAGCGAGAAAATTAAATAAAAATAAAGTTAAGACCTAAAACATTTTTATATTTTTTACATGCAGAGAAACCACAGTGCTGCACTTTAGCTTAATGTAAGCACATTAAAAGCAGGCATTGTAAAGAGCAAAAAAACAAAACAAATATAAAGTATTGTGTCAGTTGTCAAAAGATTCTACACTTTGCATTTGTGCATTTCAAGCAAAAAGATGAAAATGTAAAAAGCTACATGAACTTGATGCATGATGTTCTTTTTTTACTTTAGAAATCTGTTTTAAAAGGGGCCAAATGTTTAAAGGGGCCAAAATCCACCTTTACCATTTACCTGTTAATGTAAAGAAGAAAAAATAGTTTTTTGTTCCTTACATGCTGTCTGTTGTGCAACTGTAACCCATCTGTGTTTAACACTTTGTCACCTTGGCCTACAGGGAGTATTTCCCTGAGGCTGCTTGACATTCAGGAAAATCATGCAGTTTTTCACACATGTGCTCACGCTATCCAGTGACAGTTTCAGTAAGCTCAGACAAGCAGCTTCTTGCAACACAAGTCACATGGAATTATCAAAACATGGAGTCATGCTGGACTAACACTTTCATTGCTCGTCTCTATACAACTTTAGGAATAGTTTACTGCATGTTTAAGTTGGTCTTGCTTCTCTTTCAAAAGTACATTTATCTACTGTTTTTCACTGTTCTCATAGGAAGCTAACCCTCAGGTACACACACCCAGGCATCTTTTGCAGTAAACAGTCTCTAAACATGTTAAACAGGTTTCATGACGTAGTCAAGAGCAAAGTTGTATTAAGCCTCTGCAATGTAGAAATGCAGAAATATACAGCAAAAAAATATTTCCACAACAGTAAATATCATTACACCTTTAAACAACTGACAGGAGTGTGATGAATGATCGTGTTCTTTGTTTTGTACATTTTCATACTTAATAAAAGTAGGATTCTTGAAATGATGTATTCAACAGCTTCTGTGCAATGTTGGCTAAGTTTCCTCTTTCCAATACATCATATTTTTAAATTGGAATAAGAAATCTATGGAGTAAGCAGACCATTCCTTTAAATTTTAACAATTATTTTATAAAAATGTTGCTATTGTTTTTTTCTGTCTTAATTTTTAAGATTTACTCTTGCATAAATTTCCAATTTTTTATATTTTTTGTGAAATAGAATCAAGTTAACTAATAAAACAATTGCCAACTGTTTCTTTGTCATTTTGGAAATATGATTAGGGTTTTAAATCTGTAGAAAATAAGCAGTGGTAAGAATCTGAGCCATTAAAATAGACCCATATTTGACCTAATTGTACCCATAGTTACTGCCTGATAGGAAAAATATCAAAATAAGACACAACTAGAGTAACTTTGTTTCTTCATAATTACAGGGAGCTGGAACAACATGTGGAGCAACTAAAAAGAGACACAAATGCAGTCCCATCTCAGAGACCAGTCACTTTACGAGATGTGGAGGAAGGAGCCATCAATCTGAGGAAGGTGGGAGAAGCTTTAGCAGCATTAAAAGGTAATGAATATCATCACCTTAGGACTAAAGCAAATATCATAAAATGGGTCTTGTTGTGTATTGTTAGAAATTTTTACATCATTTAATACTATTGTACTTAGGTTTTTTACTTTGTACTATTGTACTTACTTATTACTATGTAACTAGGTTATACTTGGGTTGACATTTATTCATTTAGCAGGTGATTGTATCAAATGGCCCCCTACAAGTAAGATAACATAAGTTACCACTTTTAGGACCTTAGCTACAGTATTATCAATTATGATAATTTGTGGGACTGTTTAAAAAGATTAGATTTTGCTCCAGGTTTTCCATAGGGTGAGCCTCATTTCCTTTCTGTTTATTTAAAGAAAGTGCTTTTTTCTATCCAAGATTAAGTCTTAAGACTTCTCATATATTTTGTTAATATATAGTTTTAGAATTTAAATCTTATTTATGAAACATTTGAACATCCAATTTTATTATAAAATCAAATCATGGTTCAGAGAGACTTCCTACTTTTATTATAGTAATGTTTGTAGCATTAATGCTACAAACTATGAAGTTTCAACTATTGAACCTTCATACCCATATTTGCTGACCATAAATCATCATAATATTACCATGTGTTTTTTCGATTACAAATTGGTAGATGGGAAGAAGTTTATCAGTCTCAATAATCAATTGTGTGTGTGTTGGTCTCTTAGGAGAGTTCCCAGCATTGCAATCAAAGATGCACTCAGTGCTTAGGGTGGAGGTGGAGGCAGTGCGCTTCTTGAAGGAGGAGCCACAAAAGATGGACACAATGCTGAAGAGGGTTAAGGCGCTAACTGACACCCTCAGCGGTCTCAGGATGTATGGGTCTCCCACACGCATAATCACAGAATATTTTATAATTCTTTATAGTGCATTCCATGGATTTCCACTGTTATGTACTCCCCAAACTGCCTGAGATTTATAAAAACTAGTGGACCATTATTTAAAGAAAATTATTATGTATGTATGTTTTATTTATACAGTACAGTGTATGTAACACACACACATACACACACACACACACACACATATATATATATATATATATATATATATATATATATATATATATATATATATATATATATATATGTGTGTGTGGAACATAGTAAGGAAATGGAAGACCACAGGGACAGTTCTCTTGTTAAGCCCAGAAGTGGCAGGCCAAAAAAAATATCAGAAAGGCAGAGGAGAAGAATGGTGAGAACAGTCAAGGACAATCCACAGACCACCTCCAAAGAGCTGCAGCATCATCTTGCTGCAGATGGTGTCACTGTGCATCGGTCAACAATACAACACACTTTGCACAAGGAGAAGCTGTATGGGAGAGTGATGCGAAAGAAGCCGTTTCTGCTATCAGGCCACAAACAGAGTCGCCTGAGATATGCAAAAGCACATTTGGACAAGCCAGCTTCATTTTGGAAGGTCCTGTGGACTGATGAAACATAGATTGAGTTGTTTGATCATACAAAAAGGCGTTTTGTATGGCGTGAAAAAAACACAGCATTCCAAGAAAAACACTTGCTACCCACTGTAAAATTTGGTGGAGGTTCCAACATGCTTTGGGGCTGTGTGGCCAATGCCTGCACTGGGAATCTTGTTAAAGTTGAGGGTCGCATGGATTCTACTCAGTATCAGCAGATTCTTGAGAATAATGTTCAAGAATCAGTGACAAAGTTGAAGTTTCGCCAGGGATGGATATTTCAGCAAGACAATGATCCAAAACACCGCTCCAAATCTACTCAGGCATTCATACAGAAGAACAATTACAATGTTCTGGAATGGCCATCCCAGTCCCCAGACCTAAATATCTTTGAACATCGTTGGGATGATTTGAAGCGGGCTGTCCATGCTCGGCGACCATCAAACTTAACTGAACTGGAATTGTTTTGTAAAGAGGAATGGTCAAAAATACCTTCATTCAGGATCCAGGAACTGATTAAAAGCTAAAGGAAGCGACTAGAGGCTGTTATTTTTGCAAAAGGAGGATCAACTAAATATTAATGTCACTTTTCTGTTGAGGTACCCATACTTTTGCACCTGCCAAATTTTGGTTTAATGCATATTGCACATTTTCTGTTAGTACAACCTCATTGAAACCTCATTTCAATTCTGAAATATTACTGTGTCTGTTAGTTATTAGATATATCAAACTGAAATGGCTGTTGCAAACACCCAAATATTAAGAACTAAAAATGATGAAGATTAATAGGGGTGCCCAAACTTTTGCATATGACTGTATAAAATATAAAGAATTTATTTGCAAATAATGGTGGAAAATAAGTATTTGGTCAATAACAAAATTTCAACTCAATACTTTGTTATATATCCTTTATTGGCAGATAAACAGATGTCAAACGTTTTCTGTAAGTCTTCACAAGGTTGGCGCACAGCGTTGTTGGTATGTTGGCCCATTCCTCTATGCAGATTTCCTCCAGAGCAGTGATGTTTTGGGGCTGTCGGTGGGCAACATGGACTTTCAACTCCCTCCAAAGATTTTCTATGGGGTTAAGATCTGGAGACTGGCTAGGCCACTCCAGGACCTTGAAATGTTTCGTATGAAGCCACTCACTTTGTTGCGCTGGCAGTGTGCTTGGGATCATTGCCATGCTGAAAGACCCAGCCGCATTTCATCTTCAATGCCCTTGCTGATGGAAGGAGGTTTGCACTCAAAATCTTACAATACATGGCCCCATTCAGTCGTCCTGGTCCTTGTCACGACGAGTTCTACTTTGGTTTCATCTGACCATAAGACATACTGTACTGTACATATGTACTGGTTTAAGCAGGGAGACACGTCTGGCACTGCAAGATCTGAGGGGTCTTGTAGGTCTTCCATTATCTGATTATTGCTCCCACAGTAGATTCTTCACACCAAGCTCCTTGCCTATTGCAGATTCAGTCTTCCGGTCTACAATTTTGTTTGTGGGCAGGTGTCTTTTATACTGTTAACAAGTTCAAACAGGCGCCATTAATACAAGTAGTGAGTGGAGGATAGAGGAGCCTCTTCAAGAAGAAGTTACAGGTCCGTGACAGCCAGATATCTTGATTGTTTGTAGGTGACCAAATACTTATTTCCCACCATTATTTGCAAAAAAAAAAATTCAGAATTTTTTTTTCCTCATTCTGTCTACCTATGATTCAATTACAGGTCTCTCTCCTCTTTTTTCAGCGAGAGAACTTGCACAATTGGTGACTGACTAAATACTTTTTCCCCCCACTGTATATTTAAGTGTGTGTGTGTGTATGTATATGTGTATATATATTTATTTCACAAACATACAGATCCTTTTTTATGTTTAAATTTATTTTCTTTAAACAATGGTTCTCTGTGGGGGAAAATATGAAAAACTCTGTAGTAAATTATCAGTTCGATAATTAATCTAAAAAGCCCTTTTGTGTTATATAGACATGTTATGGAAGGCTGCATCCCCAGTGACCCAGTCTCTGTTAAGCCTGAAGAAGCCCATTCCTTCAAACTTGCTCAAGACAAGCATAACCCTCAGCTCCGTTCTTCCTTCAAAACCGTTCATTCCGAGCCCACAACTTCTTCTGTTTCATCTGGAATGGTGTGCAGCTCAAGCCATGTTCTAGAGTCACCAACTGTGACCACGGAGAACCCCACAAGCCTGGAGATGGACAGACACAAAATTATAGAAGAAGAACTTCTGCACTCCAGCACTACATCATCAATAGAGGTAACACATTTTAAGCTAATAACTTCATGTCAAAGTGTAAAATATATGGACAGGAATTTTATAGCTCTCGCTACACATGTCTGTAGTGCAACAGTGAACCATTAATATGACTAAGATGATGTAAGTAATAAAGGTAAATTATGTTTAAATAATTTGCAAACGCATTCACACACTTTCACCTTTATTGTTGCATATTCACTTCCACACCAATTGTTTGATCAACTGCTTAAAAGCTCGTACTTGTCTTTTAATTCACTGCTTTTCAGCAGTTGATTTCCTCAGAGTTGATATGAAGTTAAGTTTAATTCAGCTAAAAAAAATTACATTTAAGTGACCATGACAGGTTTGGGTGATCAAATCCCAAAAAATTAAGCACACAGGAAATCTTTTATAGATTTTTTATTTAGATTTATTGTGGAAGTATTAATATATATATATATATATATATATATATATATATATATATATATATATATATATATATATATATATATATATAAACAAACTATTTGGCATTGTTCTAACAGTAAAAACAAAATTAAGCAAATAATTAAGATCAAATCTAAAATGTTTGTGTTATTTGTTTGCTTTGGTTCTCTTTGCCTGCCTTTTGGCCTTCATTGAAAATCATCTGTTCTCAGGTCAAATTAATGCAGAAATATTTGAATCAAAGGCAGATTATTTACATGTAGAGTATTAACAGTTTAGGGTAAACATGATTTTGTTAATAAACCACCCATTACATTTTCAGTGACCATGCTTTACTTAGTCTCACTTTTACTCTTAATTAAGTGGTAATTTACAAATGTCTTCATTGTACTTATTGTGCATTTTACCTTTTGTTGTGTTATAAAAGCGTATGGAGAGAAAACAAACAGAGGATGAAATAAACATGGACCAGCGATTGAAGCAGGCTCAAGCCAACTTAATGAAGAACATACCGGATCTGGAAGTGACCAGTCAGGATGAGACTAACACATCAAGCATGATCCGTGTCCTTCCTTATGTAGAGGATAGCCCGCAGACTTCTCTTCTTACTCCAGGTTTTTATTGTTTTCTTCTTTTTGATACTGTGTTATTGTTAAATCACCGTTGACTTGTTGCTGGCAATGAATTGTCATATAAGCTTATTCATTCATTCATTATCTGTGGGACTGTGGGAGGAAACCGGAGAACCCGGAGGAAACCCACGCAGACACGGGGAGAACATGGAAACTCCACCCAGATGGGAATTCGAAACGGGAAACCCTAGCGCTGAGAGGCGAACGTGCTAACCACTAAGCCCATATAAGCTTATTACAACATAAAATGATTTTCACTTTTTTTTCATAACAATTGTTTTTTTCTGCATGGAGACAACTTTTAAGTGTGTATTACTAATTGGTGCTTTTATAGTATAAATAAATATAGTGTGTTTGACTAAAATAAATTAGATTTAGATCATTATTGAGATTTGTACACTGCCTATGTTTAATATTTGATTTAATAATAAATTAAAATGTACTCTTCTTATTAAAAATATAATATGATAAACATTTTAAGTTAAGGTGTCTTTTTTGTTTCCAAATAGAGACCACAGCACCACCCGAACCCGTGGCAGAAAAACAGGTCCAAACTAGCATGTCACACATTCATAATGCACCTATTGAAAAGCAAAACAGAGCAAGTGTTGAACAAACCAAACCCAATCAGGACACCGTGAATAAATCACCACCCCCACCTCCACCACGCAGACTTTACCCTTCAGGAACAGGAATGACAACCAGCCGTTCCGGAGAGGTTGTCTATGCAACCCACAAGGATCCTGTCCCTACTCAGGTGTGAGTGTGTGCCTGTGCGCCTAAATTTGCTTTAGACGCTGAAGAGCAACATTCCCAGACTTATATCTCTTAAACAAACTAAAATATTTGTTTGTTATGATGATAGTGGTGAGCTCTGTCAAATACATATAGATGTGGATAAACCAATATTATTTTGTATTAATTATTAATTGTTTTTAAGTTTAATCTTGCAGTAGCAGAAAAGAAATACATTTTGATGTAGTATGAAGTCATACTTCAGTTTATCGAGCCAGTTTATAGGTGCTGATTGTGTATTAAGCACTAGTCACCCGTTTACAACACACTGAAACTGCAAATGTGTGTGTGTGTGTGTGTGTGGGCAGGAGTGTATCTTATAAAAACTTTTAAAAAATGTACTGCACTTTGTTGTTTTGGTGAAAATAAGTCAGATATATGTCATCTGTAATAAAGAAAGTATGTGACAGCTGTATTAGCCGTGAAAAATTCTGTGCATGGGAGTATTGTAATTAAGGGAAAAAATAGGTCACACTTCACAAAAAGAAACTATTATCAATGGTTTGTAATGGGACTAGACAGACAAACACGCTAAAAATGATGGTTGTGGGCAAAAAGGTCATCAATGAGGTAATCTAAAACGGATATGATATAAAACACTGAATAGATCATACACTGTTAATGAAGCAAAAAGTGTTTACAGACAAAATTTCAATGATTTGAAATTAATTGATAAATTGCTCATTTACCAAAGACCTGGACAACCTACAACCTATGTGCTTTGACTGTAACATGTCAAATAACCTTACAACTACCAGCTTGGTTACAAACGTTTTCATACATTTGGTAAATTCATACTGTAAAAATTCTAGTGGTATGTGGGTTTACTTGTTTTTATAATCAATTGCCAAAAAAGAAGTGGTTAATTTATTTACCAGCCCTTAACCATTATACTATCACCGTCAGACTAGATTTAAAAGAGCAGAAAATCGGGTGCATTTATACTTGATTTGTTGGTGGTAAATGAAATGCAGGTAGATCATCTAGTCAAACCATAATTCATGATGAATTTCAAATTTAAGTAAGAGAATGAGCATTCAAAACTGAGATGTAAGTGTATACTGATCTATTATGTTTAAGTTATATTTGAAGAAAGATACTTCTTATGCCACGTCTGATTTTTATGTGCTGTGTCCTGATTGTTGCTTTTCTATTTTTTTTGTCTCATGTTTTAGCAGCAAGAACAAGTAGTAGACATTGTCCAGGCTAAATCCCCAAAAGTGCGGCCAGAGATTAAACCCAAACCACATGTTTACCCCTCGATCATTGTACGCGAGCGTGAGGAAGAGGAAGACGAGGAACATAAAATCATAGCAGAGCTGCAGGTGAGTACATTTTTCTTTTACAAACCTTTTACAAAGACTTTCATCTAGTGAGATTAAACCAGTGCTTAAATGATGCATGAAGTTAACGTCTCCAAAGGTTAAAAACAATCTGCTTGTCACACGCACATGTTTTGGAACAAAAAGTTTGTGAGATTGAAACAGACACACCCTTGCTGACACTTAAAGGCGTGTATACACACACGCACACACTCACACACACACACACACACACACACACACACACACACACACACACACACACACACACACACACACACACACACACCCCTATCCTGGGGCGTCATGTATACAACCCAGTCACTTTAATATTTTGTTCTGCTTTATTCTGCCATCTAGTGAGTGGTATTGTTACTACTTCATTAAAGCCAGGTTATCAAATACAATTTTTTTAGTGGCTAAAACTAATGGTTTACAGCTTTTTGGTTATACCTCGTTGATGTATTGAAAAAAAGCCTTTTAAAACAATTAAATGCTGCCAATATATATATATATTTTTTTACAAAAAAGCAAATTTTTTTAATGCATGTTATAAGGATGTTGCTGTAAAGGAACACCATACGCCATACACCTATATCAATGTGGATGTTGTGAAATGATATTACTGTTCACATGTCACAGTGTGTCCGATTTCCCATTCTACAGGCAAAAACTATTAAAGTTTTACCATCTTTGAAAAACATTTAAATATATGTTTATTCTTTGTATAATTAGATAGATTGCAGTCGATCAGTAAGAAAATGTAAATTATGTTATCTGAAAATGTAAAAGCCCCAAATTAGCTTAAAGGGTTCAATAATATATGGAAGGCTACTATACCTTGAATTGTTCAGTTCGCCCTAGTGTTGCCTGGATATTCAACATCGCCCTTATACAAATTCTCACGCTGCTAAATGGTGGAAAGATCTTCCCAACTGCTGAGACATTTTAAAAACTCAAAACACATCTCTTTCAGAATCACTTGATATAAATAAATAAATTTAATTTAATTTAGACATTAAACCAATTAGGATAATAATCAGATTTGTTAATACTACTATGTAACTGTTTTTTCCTTAACTACTAACTAATGTTCTCTCATTTGTAAGTTGTTATGGAAAAAGTGTCTGGTAAATGTAATGTAAAATGCTGGCTTACTTTAACACAAATCAGAAATGTAGTGCTGATGCTATCAACTTGTTAACAGCAGCTAAGAACCGTGCGATTTTATTTACAATTATTTCTTGTGTTCCATTTATTTTTAAATCGATGTGTTCTATTGGATGCAAGAACACAAAAAACAGTGTTATACCTGTGCAATTAGCTCCTAAATTACTTAAACATAAGCAATGGATATTGAACAACTTGAATGTAGTTGCCTCATATATGGCCTAGGGAGTGTAGCTTGTTAACACTGGAAAATGACATTTTTTTAAATGTCAAAATTACTCAGGTGTCCACATACTATAAGTCTTATAGTGCATATATGCCACATGCGTAAATAATGGTATTTACTCACATACTGCAGACAGAGTGACTTAGTGGTGCAAGTAGTAGGTGTTGTCAAGACACAGAAAGAATGTGAAGCTGCTTTAAGACATTATTGTAAAAAGTGTTAAGTTAATTTGAAAGTTAATTTATTCATTACATTAATTTATACATTATATACAGGTAAAATGTTTCAAAAAGGACATATTTTTGTAAACACAAAATGCCAAGCCAGTTACATCGCATCAGCATATGAAACTGAACATACCCCTGTATATTTACCCCACACATTGTAACATATACTTCACTCCAGGTGTTTGAGAAGTGTCCAATTAAGGTTTTAGAGCCCAGCTACATTGTTGACCTGACCACCCATGCTCTCCCTGACCGAGAGCTGGACTGGAATTTCTCAGTCTCCTCATATGACCCTAAGGTAACTAGTTTATTTTCATGCCATCTACCGGCATGCCCTTAGTAATATCACTGCCATGCTTGCGTGTAATTCCACCAAGTGCCCCTTTATGCACCATTACTAACATTTTCAGTTAACCATGCTTGAGTGGCTGTAGTGCTGTGAAAAAAATGTCATAATTATCCAACTTAGTGTCTCTAACCTGCTGTCACACTGACTGAATATTTATACAACCTTGTTTTATCTTCCACTGCACACTATGCACACAGGATGCACTTATCATTAAGGCTGTTGACCATGGTTCTTCAATGAGAAAAATTATAATCCTTGTTTTCAGTAAAGATGGTACACTTTCTAAAAATGCAATTAAAAATGAATTCTGTAATTGGTAAATTTACTGAAACATTAAATAAACAAAATGACAGAGCTTGGCATCAAGGACAAGGTATGGCTTCAAACGACAGGATTTTTGGCTCATAAACAGGATAGCTTTTTGAAGTTGTTACATGTTATTTTGAAATTATACTTCAAACTGTCTGTTTTACTAATTTAATTTTAAAAATTGGGGTGCAGTTTTAAATGTTAATAAAAAATGAAGGCAATCATTCATAAGTCTCATGAACTAAAGTTTTTCCTCAATATAACATAAATAACGTATCACATTTTCAAACTCGAGCTAATAAATTCATGGCAGCAACACATCAAAAAAAGTTGAAATAGGACATGTTCACTAGATGAGGAATGTAAAGACCATTTGTTGCATTGTCCCATTCTTCTCAGATTTTTTTATTTTATTTTTTTTTTGGTGGGGGGGATCCCATCTGTATGGGAACAAATTTTGGAAAGTTTTTTGAGCAGTGATTGTGCCCTTCCACATGTGTAAACTGCTGTTGCCATGATGCATGCTTTTGAACTGTTGAAATTGATAACAAGCTGGATGGTCCCTCTCCCTCTTTCTTACAATACACATTTTGATTCATCCGACAATAGAACAGTTTTCCATTTTGTTTTAGACCATTGTAAATAACCTTTGGACTAGAGAAGACTATAGGGTTTCTGGATCTTGTCCAAATATGGCATCTTCTCTATATATATTAATTATTATTATTTATTTATTTATTTATTATAATTTTTTTTCAGGGGCGGCACGGTGGCATAGTGGTTAGCACGTTCGCCTCTCAGCACTAGGGATTCCCGGTTCGAAACCCCATCTGGGTGGAGTTTCCATGTTCTCCCCGTGTCCGCGTGGGTTTCCTCCGGGTTCTCTGGTTTCCTCCCACAGTCCAAAAACATGGATGAAGTCAATTGAATTCTCAAAATTGCCTCATATAGAGTGTGTATGTGTGAGTGAGTGTGTGCCCAGCGATGGATTGGCGCCCTGTCCTGGGTTTATCTGCCCAGCGCCCGAGATGTTCTCCCCTGGATGGGCATGGGGAACCCCACCGCGACCCTAATAGAGGATGAAGCGGGAGATAATGAATGAATGAATGAATTTTTTTTCAGGCACTTTATTATTATTTTCAATAAAATATTATTACATATTTGAAATGCTTTACTGTTTCAAGGTAACAATAGAAATGTAATAAATATCAGACATTAAATGTAAAGTTCCCACTAAGTGCTTGCTGACATTTACTCTTGACATAGTAAAAAAATCTTTGCATGTGTGTTGAAAACTGCATTGATTATATTGTGACACTCTTGTAGATTGCACTAACAAATCTTATTTAGTAATAATCTCCCCACATTTTTATTTACACTGTTTATAAATAGCTCTAATTAAACTCTGCTCCCACTACATTTTATTCATGCATACATGTTGAACTTTACATTTTGAACTGCAACTGAAAGCTTGATACAAATAAGCTATCTGTAATTACAGACTGTGAAGACATTTAAATTTTTCTTTTCAAATGTAATTCTGACATATTATTCACTGAAAATTATAAGCATCTAAAACAGAATGAAATATTCTAAAATGTTTACACCAACAATTTTACATTTGCAAATGTAATATTTTCTTTTTGTAAAAAAACAAAACTGCTAAACACGTTTTTTTAACAAATCTTATTTTAAGACTTTCATTGTTTAAGTAATTTTGTTTAAAAACTTTGTTTAAAATATGTTGTTGCATTATGGACAAACATAAGATTGTTCCAATTTTCATTCTCTTGAAAATGTTAGAATAAAGCTCAGCAGAGTGAAGATGGAAACCATTCTGTTGATACGCCACCTGGCTCTGGGGTAAAGTAGATCATCTTCATGATAATTGTTGTTTTTATTGTCCACTTGCATTAATAATATCAATTTGTATTTAAAAAAGAAAATACCTCTCTTTATCAGGTCATATATTACATCACCGGCACATCACAGTCACCCACTGACAATCCACCTGGAGGACCTGAAGTACACAAAGACCCAAAAGAAGGAACTAATTCTCCCATTAAGGTGGTGCAACAGATACAGAATCTTACTGCTATTTCCCAACAGCCAAATGTACCAGTGCCATCTGATGTGACATTAGACTCCCCTAAACCAGTGGAGGATAGCCAAAAAGAGTCAACTGACAGTCAAAAGATATATGTAAGTCTTCCTGAGCCTCAAAAGGATCATAACAGCGTATTTATAATCCCAAAATTGGATTCATTCCAGAGTAATACAGAAATCTCAGAAAATCTAATGGTGCAATCAAACTCTGACAAGTTCATCACATCAACTCAGAAATCTTCTAATAATGAACCCAAAGCTAAACTTATGGAATCGCAAAGACAGTCTAAAGCTTTTGTATTATTAAAAGAAAATGGGGACCAAATAGATGAGCAACAAGATGTAATGTCCTCTACTAACGAAACCAGGTCCACACAGGATGGCGGTTTAAGCCCAGACCTGTCTGAAGAGGAACTTCCACCTCCACCTGACAACATTGCTTTTATGATTACAAAAACAAAGGTGCAGGCCCTTTCCACTGGGGAATACCAGCAAATAGTTAGCTCCAAAGATCAGGATATTGAAACTGTTAAAGTTGGTACAGATGAAACTGTTTCTGCACCAGACGATGGTGAATTCAGCAAAAAACCTGTCATTATTCTCTTTGATGAGCCAATGGATATTAGACAGGCCTACAAGCGTCTCTCAACAATTTTTGAGTGTGAGGAAGAATTGGACAGGTCACTCTCAAGGGAGTGCATTATTGAGGATAATGAGGAAACTAATGAAGAAGCAGAATTACAGATAACCGATCAAGTAATGATGAAAACTAGGCTTGCAGAGAAGTGCACCAGACCTACTAGTGGGAATCATCTCCAAGTTCCTGGTCAACAGCAAAACCTTTTGAGTACTTTAGGAGAGTCTGAAGATGGAATGCAAGTGGAATTACCTAATGACTCCAAACAAGAAGCTAAAAAGAAGTTTAAATTTAAATTTCCTAAAAAGCAGTTAGCAGCTATTGGTCAGGCACTGCGTACAGGTACAAAAACAGGCAAAAAGACATTGCAGGTAGTTGTTTATGAGGATGAAGAGGAACCTGATGGCACATTAAAGGAAGCCAGAGAGGCTAAAAGGTTTGAGATTAAAACAAGGACTGAGACAAACAGTCCCATTACTTCTGCCCATGAAACATCTGAAACAAACAATGTTAGTCCTCAACCCTCAATAGAGAGGACTACTGAAATCTGTCAAACCACATATAAAACCTTGGACAGCCTGGAGGAGACCATTAAACAGCTAGAAACCACCATCAGCAACATGGATCCTGCACTGTCCCCCAAATCCTCCCATAAAGAATTTAAAATCAAGAGAGCTTCTGAGGACCTGACCATTTCCCAGGCGGAAGGTAGTCCTTCAAAGAAACCAGCTCCTCTTGGTCCAAAGCCACAAAAGCCTCCTCAGAGAAAGAAGCCGAAAGTGCAATGTGTTCCTCGACCATCATCTTCTGGCTCCCTGTGCAGTGGCAGCGCTAAACAGGTCTCACTTTTTTAGCACACCTTCTGCCAATGGCATGAGTCTTCCTTAAATGAGTTTTTTTACCAAATCTAACCTAATTGTGATTCATTATGAATGTTTTGTAGGTGCCTTTTGGGTGAATTCTTGGAAAACTTTCTGCTTTCAAGCCTGGGTGTTATTTGTCTTGTTGACTCAGGGTTACTGACCTTGTTTTTTTGCTTTTTGACTCATGGTGATGGTATTCTACGCAAATAACATGCTTTATCTGATCTTGGTTTGATTGTTTAATTTTGCATGCCATGACTTTTAGAGATAGCACTCTAGCATGCTGGCTGTAATTTCCTTGTTCCAGGATCTCCAATCAAAGTTCTGTCACACTCCAATTTTAGTTTTATAGCAAACCTCTGACTACCTTTCTTTGCTATTTGTTTAACAGAGCTCCAATGGCTCCACTTCTACAAGCCGACTTTCCTCTCCCAGATTCCGACAACAAGCAGGAAGCCCTGAGAAACCAGTGAAACCTCAAAAACTCCAGGACTCCCAGAGTCAATTTCGGCAAGTTGTGTTATTGTAGACATTTCTGTGTGCAGGACTATAAACAATAGCAGATTCTGATGTCCTGTTGTAGTAAAATATAAATAGCTGTGGTGAGGTTTTTTTATTTTTTATTTTTCAAAGTGCCAAGGTTTTAGTTTGATTATTTTATGTTCTGTTTTACATACACCTAAACCAGGAGTGCTTTTTAAAAGAACAAGTATTTTTGTCTTATTCAGATGCAGTATAATAAATATATTTGTGTGTTTTAATTATTTGACATTTTTGGTGTTTTGGTTGACCGACTATTTGAAGACACATTTATCTTATTGGAATTGTAAATGATTTACCTTCATTTAATTAAAAACAAACGCTTTTTGTTTTCTGAAATACCAAACGTTATATCGTTTTAGCATGTATTATATAGCATTTTATAATTTTAGCAACTTCCTAATTATTAAACTTAAATGTATTCTTAATTAATAATAGTGTTGAGGCCGCATTGTATTTTAAACAAATCCTCCAACTGTATTAAGTGCTTTCAAGTTTCTGCACCAAAATTCACAAAAGCAGGCCTGTAAACAATTACTGTATTTGGCAAGTTTGACTCCGAGCTCAATACTGTTTAACAATTTAGGGATAAATTAGTAATTTCAAACCAGACACATATGCTGAAATTTAATTAATATTATATATTTTTATTACTATGCACACAGTTTCACAAACATTCAATAAAGATAAAATAAAAAGACATTTCAGAAAGTATTGGGGGCAACTAGGTGTACATTCCCATAGTTTTGAAATAGTGTAATTTTTTTCCTGTGTATTTTAGCTTTATATTGTTTTTCTTTAATTGTTTCCACTTCTGCCCTAATTCCGTTTGCTTCTGCTCTTCAACCAAGTTTGCATGAGTAGTCAGTATTGGGGTTTTGTATGTCTCTGTCAGCATGACGGAATGAATATAGGTTACAAAAAAAAATATCATTAAATATCAAATGTATTTCAGAAATGTCTATTATCTATTACTACATGAGGTGGTTACTCCTCCTATAATATCCATAATAAATAGACTTGATCTGATGATAGATATGGTGCTTAGAGTTTCTGAGGGTTAGATTACACAGTACTGGATTTATTGTTTCAAGAGATGTGAAAATTGGGTTAAAATAATCACTTAACATGTGTACAGAATTTATTTTTATGTGTAATTAAGGATAATGATGTCTTTTTTTCTGCCTCTGACAACATACCTTACCAAACCAAAATGTGCTTTTTCACTTAATTTGTTACAAGCTTTTGCTTAAATTTTTACTACACTGCCAATTGTAAATAACATTTTAAAGTTTGTCACCCATATATAAAGCTTTACACACAAAAACATAGATAGATTACAAAGTAAGGGCTGTTGTGATGTTTATTTGCCATAATATTGAGGTTTTCCATGTTACTTAAAGATATTGTCTTGTTTTAAATTGACTGTACGTGCATTCAATAGAATTGTGTCACGTAACCAAAATTATTTCCTCTGCATGCCTTTATATAATAATAATAATAATAATAATAATAATAATAATCATAATTTCATGTTTGCACCATAGATGCTGTAAATATGTTATTTGGGTTTATAAATCTTTAACATGTATAAATGCTGTGCAAAATAAAGCTTGTCCAAAGGTGTCTAAACATTTACGACTGCTGTTTAGTTTTTTTTTTTTTTTTTTTTTTTTTTTTTTTTTTTAAATTTTTTTTTTTTTTTTTTTTTTTTTTTTTTTTTTTTTTTTTTTTGTAAAACGCTAATTCATATTTTTTATTAGTTATTTCTTTTAACTAATATGGTAAAGTGTTTTTTAAGGAATGAATAATTAGGATTTAAACTTGTGGACCTGTCTGTCAAACTAATCATGTACTGTATAGTTAGATGCATTAGTCTTTATTTGTTTATTACCTTTGGTCGATTAAGACCAAAAATACCAACTGCATGATGCCTTCATTTACAAATGTATATAAAAAACATAATTTAGGGTAAACAAAATGGTTTGAAAATAATATTGAAACTGGTCTGAATAACCAAAAGATTTTAAGAAGTGTTTTTGAAAGATTTGAGGAAAAGAGCGATATAAAGAGCTACAGATGTTATGGATTTGTTTGCTTTATGTCTAGGTTCTAAACATCCATCCAATAACCCTTATCTTCCACTTATACTACTAGGGTCACGGGGTCCCATGCCCATCCAGGTGAGAACGTTTCGGGCAGATACACCCAAGACAGGGCGCCAATTTATCGATGGGCACACACTAACACAAACACACTATCGGGTAATTTAATTGACCTTGAGCCATGTTTTTGGACTGCGCGGAAACCCACGCGGACACGGGAAGAACATGGTAACTCCACTCAGATTGGGATTCGAACCGTCAATCCCCAGCTCTGAGATGCTAACGTGCTAACCACTAAGCCACCGTACCGCGCGGTTCTAAACATTTGGCAATTATTTATTGGTCTACATTTAAAACTGCAACTGTAAATTCTATTCTGACCGATAGAGGGCAGTACTTTCTCACAAAAGGATAGTTTCGCTACAGAATCCACTTAAACTGGTGAAGTGAATAATACAGTGCACATGAAAAACATGGACGACTGTCGCGTGTGAAGGAAACTTGGATCAAGTTTTCTTTATTTAACCTTAACTTTATCCTAGTCCTTTAAATTAGACAGCAAACAACGTTTTTACCAATTGTAAGTAGCAAACTTTAATAAGCTATATAAAATAGATATCCTTTAGCTTGTATAATGTAGCTGTAGTGCGAATTATGCTATGAATAAATAGCTATTTGTGTAACGCTAATTTATTTACTTTGAAGGTGGGTTCTGTAAAATACAATTAAATACTAGAATTGAGAAGTCAAGTATTAATCACATTTTTTTATTTTCTCTCTCTCTCTCTCTCTATTTGTTTTTCTTGCAGGAATTATTGCAGAAGTATTACTCGTGTGTGTGGGTGGGTGTTCTGCGTATAATTTTGCCGGATATTACTTTTTTATTTGTTGACTTTTTTCAAATTTATTCAAATGTCTGTTTTTTTGCTCTGATATTTGGTTGAGATTAATTGCAACACACTATTATTAAAGGGAATCTTAAATCTTAAAACAGAAATATTCAAATTAAGCAGTAATTAAGGTCTTTGAATTTCGGTCCTTACATTGCATTTGTCCGCTAGGAGGCAGACAGTGTAAGGAAACGCCAAAAATGCGGTCCTGATGTTGGAGTTTCGCTCCTCTTAAAGCAACAGTATCACATTAGGTGAAGTAATAGCTTCAGACATAACAGTTTTAATTCTATTATAATAATTACCCATAAAACAGTTCTATCAAATGTTCATAAATGTAACTAAAATTAAAACAAATAAAAACCACACTCCTATGTTAAACATAATAGATTAAGAATTATCTAGTGTGCCCAGTGATAGATTGGCGCCCTGTCCTGGGTGTAATCTGCCCAGTGCCCTAAACGTTCTCCCCTGGATGGGCATGGGGAAACCCCTCCCCCCCCACGACCCTAATAGAGGATAGGTGGAAGATAATGGATTATGGAAGAATTATCTAGTAAATGCAATTCTGTTTTGACAAATTTTACTGGTAAAGCCTTGGACCTTAATTTGTATACAACAGCTGCAATAAATCAAATAAAATAATTGTAATGAATTTATTTAAAAAAAAATTTTTTAAAAATGCTTATTCCTTCAGTCTTGCACAAACACTTGTATATTAACAAATTAATAAAATCCATATTTGTTAAATATTTATTTAATATATATTTACTTTTATAAGGGACAATCCATATGCTATTTACCCCTAGTGTTAAATTTAGTAAAAAAAAAAGTTTTGTGTATTTTTTTTAATGAGAGTTTAACAGTGGTGTCTAAACACTTGCAAAAGACTGTGTTGGTTTTTACATTATGACATCTAAATATAAGTATTAGTTTAAATTACTTTAATAGGGGCATGATCTTATGTTAAATATGTTGCATCAGATTACTGAAACAATATGCAGGCTGTATAATTGCTATCAATAAATAAATAGGCTTGAAAGACTACTAAATAAAATAAATATACTTTAGAACAACAAAAGAACCAAATAGAATATACATCATTTTAATTAAAATTAGATTTTATTTTGATTAATTCCAACATCTATATGCAATGTCCATGTCTTTGTCCCGAAAAGTGTCCCTTTTTTTTTTGCATGGCTTGGCTTAAATTTTGTTGGAGACCCAAAAAAAATTAAAGTTGACTGTTTTAAAACAAAAAATAATATAACAAAAATGTCATTTTGTCTAAGAAAAACAGCAGATTTACCAGCCTCGAATATATGGAATAATAAAACAAGTAAAAACTTTAAAACAAAGTAAAAACAATTTGTCATATATATATATATATATATATATATATATATATATATATATATATAT
>JAFMOD010000535.1:1460164-1514938 GCA_019802435.1 Corydoras maculifer | reverse complement strand
GCATGGGTTCTCCGGCGTGGGCCCCCCCCCCCCCCAAATAGAGGATAAAGCAGAACATAATGGATAGATAGATGGACGTTAGTATTATCGAATCAGCTTAGAAAAAACGGCTTCAGCCATTTTCACAGAAATTGCAGGAAATAGCATGGCAAAAACTTGGTTTTAGTACACCCAAACAACCAAACACAATGGAAGTGCAATGGCTACTTGGCAAATCAAGCAAAGGCATTTTTAGTTTGACATTGCAAAAAAATATTCATCCCCATACTCTAAATGAAAATGTTATTTTAGTTATTTTGGAGCGAAGTCCTTCACTCGTCTTGTCAGTCAAAAAAAGTGCAAAAACAAATTGAAACTATCTAATGTAGGTTCTCGAGGTAATGCTTCGAGAACCGGATTTCCGTTTTTTGGAACAGCAAGAGAGGGGGGGGGGGGGTCGCGATTCGGACTGAATCACATTGTGTGTAAAAAAACGTGCGCGTGTGTACATGATTTTTTTTCTCAAACCATCGTGATGGACCCGACACCCCTTCGACGTATTGAGCATCCCTGGTTTAGAGCATTGTATACTCTTGTATCTAAACTATAGTATTAATTATAATTCAAACAAGCCATAGTCAAACCCCTACTCAAAAAACCTACGCTCAACCCAAATTTGGTCGAGAGCTTGGTTTCTCTCTTACCTTTCCTGTCTAAAACACTTGAACGGGTGGTATACACACAGGTCTCCACATTTCTTAATCAGAACAATCTCCTTGATCCCAATCAGTCCGGTTTTAGATGTGGTCACTCCACGGAGACAGCATTGCTCTCTGTGATTGACTCACTTAAAACTGCCAAGGCCAAATCTCAATCCTCGGTCCTCATTTTGTTAGACCTTTCCGCAGCTTTTCATACAGTAAATCATCAGTTACTGACAACTCTAGCTGAATTAGGCTTTTCTGATACGACACTTGAATGGTTTTGATCCTACCTCACAGGAAGGACCTTCAAGGTGTCATGGAATGGAGAGCTCTCTAACTCTCACCAAGTACGCACTGGTGTGCCTCAGGGCTCTGTACTTGGTCCTCTCCTCTTCTCACTATACATGACATCACTGAGCACGGTCATCCAGGCGCATGGTTTCTCTTACCACTGCTATGCTGATGACACTCAACTTCATCTGTCTTTTGCCCCTGACGACACCACCATCTCAAATCGGATATCTGGCTGCCTCACCGACATATCTGTTTGGATGAAGGCCCGTCATCTCAAATTAAACTTAGGAAAAACAGAGCTTCTCATTATCCCAGCTAAACCCTCAATCCATCACGACCTGACCTTCCAAATTGATGGCGCCACAATCTCCCCTACAGATTCGGTCCGGAACCTTGGCTTCACAATAGACTCCCACCTTAAACTCTCTGATCATGTGATCAAAACTGCCCGTTCCTGTAGTTTCCTCCTTTACAACATAAGGAAGATCAGACCCTTTTTGACTGAACATGCTACCCAACTGCTTGTTCAAGCCCTAGTTCTATCCCGGCTCGATTATTGTAATGCGCTACTTGCCGGTATCCCAGCTTCCACAATCCGACCTCTTCAACTAATTCAAAACTCTGCAACCCGACTTGTGTTTAACCCGCCCAAGCGAGCACATGAAACTCCTTTACTCACTTCCCTTCATTGGCTTCCTGTAGCTGCTCGCATTCAGTTCAAGTCACTGACTCTAGCATACAGAACCATTTCCGGATCCGCCCTCTCCTACCTTCACCCCATCTTTCCTAAATACACTCCGACCCGTTCTCTTCGCTCCAGCGATGATTGCCGCCTGACGATTCCACCTCACCGAGTAGGTAAGTCTCACTCCGTGGCGTCCACCACTGCAAAATGGTGAAATGCTCTTCCCAAATCTGTCCGTAAGGCAGAATTACTGAACAGTTTTAAAAAATTACTGAAGACACATCTCTTTAACAAAAACCTGTTGTAAAAAAAAAGGGGGGGGGGGGGCGTGTGCCGCAGCATCGAATAACATTCAGCTTTGATGAATTTACAGTATAGTTGGTTTTCTTCATAGCTTCTGACTTGTGGTGTTCTCATTTGTAAGTCGCTTTGGATAAAAGCGTCTGCTAAATGACTAAATGTAATGTAAATTATCTACAAACTGAAAGATAACTTGTAGTAGCCAAATCAACTCCAGTATTATAGAGCCAGTGAAACCACCCCTATATCGTGTTAAATTACTAATTTACTGCTTATAAAGTACAGAATTTTGTAGAAAATGGGCAATTTATCCACAAAAAACATTTATTCATTCATTCATTATCTCCCGCATATCCTCTATTAGGGTCGCGGTGGGGTTCCCCATGCCCATCCAGGGGAGAACGTCTCGGGCGCTGGGCAGATAGACCCAGGACAGGGCGCCAATCCATCGCTGGGCACACACTCACTCACTCACACAAACACACTCTATAGGGGCAATTTTTTGAGAATTCAATTAACTTGATCCATGTTTTTGGACTGTGGGAGGAAACCGGAGAACCCGGAGGAAACCCACGCAGACACGGGGAGAACATGGAAACTCCACCCAGATGGGGATTCGAACCGGGAATCCTTAGCGCTGAAAGGTGAACGTGCTAACCACTAAGCCACCGTGCCGCCCCACAAAAAACAAAAGTAACAAATTACCACTAGTTAATTGGTAATTGTTCTTAATTGAGTCATGTGTTGTCATCGACGATAAACAATTGTGCAAAGTTTCAGTTTAATCAGATAACAAAAAATGGGTGGTAAAAAAAAGGGGTGGTAAAACATTTAAGACATTAAAACATTTTGTATCACACCTTATTTTAATTTGTCACATGCAAAACTTGCTGTAAAATTGCACCTGATTTATATTTGCAGCAGTTAATCTTTATTTTTAGAATGTTGTAGTGATTTAAGTTGTCATTTATAGCAATTACTCAAGTTACTGAAGATTTTGATTTGACAGTCATTTTTAAAGAATTTCAATATTGATGTTTTTAAGATCAGAATTGGTGCATGCTAACTACCTTAAGATCTAAGGTTCTGTAATCTAAGTTATAACCAATCATACATGGACATTGCAGATGTGTATCTAATGAACTATTATTGTAGTATTAAAAATATTTAGTAGTTTAACATCAGCCACACTAAAACTCTTTTGTTCTTGTAGGGAAGTCTATAAACAAGATGGTTCATTGCTCCCACCTTCATTAGTACATGACCTTGGGTGGGTGCATTTTAATTTCTCTGTCTTAGAAGGGCACTTGCAGGGTGTCTCTCCTACGGCCCAGCAGAGGGGCAATGGGAGCTCCTGAGGCAAAACGGCTCACAGTGCACAATTGCTTCTACCGGTAAGTACCATTAATGCTTGATTACCAATTAATTGAATTCAGTCTATCTGGAATAACAATTTTAAGAGACACCCACATGCACACACCCAGGGTTTGGAAAAATCTACATGAACTTTTATGTAATCTATGAATCTAATGGCAGTAAATTTGAATTTTTTAAACTTTATGGTACACAACAGCACACACTATAAACGTGTTCTATCACACCCTACATTATGCACATTTATTCAGGAAATTTGATTATGGATTTGGTTCCACACAAATTTAATTTGTAACTTCGAACTAAAATTAAAACAGAATAAATAAAACGTATTTTGAAGCATTTTAGCCAAAGACAAATTAGTTACTAACAAGTTGACTTGTACTTTAAGCTTAATGCCAGAATAAAAGTACTGATACTCCCTTTAAAGACTGGATCAAAAATGTTTTTTTAATAAATCTGCTTAAATTTAATTGAGAATTTGTTTCTTTTAAACAGGATTATAAACACAACCACAACTATTTAAGAAAAGTTATGTGTAAAGGCCATTCCATTTTGAGGTACTTTATCGCGTTAACTCATGATAACTACTGTTTAAACACAATATTAGTATATTGTAATGGATTTTGTGATGTACTCAGTCAAATAACAGAAACTTTTCGAATGTCTAGGTTTCAGTGTTTATGTTATATACACAAATATAAACAACAAACATTTTTCTATTGTAATTTTTAAAATGAATACAAGTTAAATATGAAGAACATTTCCAAATAGAACATTTGACTTTGTGAATTAGATCGCAGTAACCAGACTTTTATTCCAAAAGTAAGACATCAATATTACAGGAAAACAAAACATTAAAGTATGGCATAATTTAAAGTCAATTAAAAAATAACAGTAATTAATTTTCCCCCCACTTGTACAGTTTACAAAAACAATAAAATTACTTTGAAACTGGTACAAAAAGCATCGCAATGAAACATTATTAAAAAATCTTCAACAAAGGCCAAAAATCTGGCAGCAGAGAGAGTTTAGTGTTCTCTTCCCTTAAGTCCTCCAGAGGACATCTTCTTCATCATGTAAATTTAAATGTATGACTGTTAAGGACAAGGACCTGCAGAAAAAGATTTAAATGAGCTACATCCAGCATTTAATAAGAAACTGAAGTTTTTACTTCATTTTATTCCATTTCCTTTTTTTCTTTTCTCTTTTATTTGTTTTGATTGTGCAGCCAGTCATCACATTTCATTACAAATTTTACTGTGTATAACTATGTTATAACAGGATTGTGAACATTGAAGTCCAATAACTGTCTGCATTTACTAAACATCTGGTACTGGAAACAACCCCCCCCCCCTTCAATTTTGAGCAGCAAATGAAAACCTGCATCTCTATTTAAAATTACATAATGTAAATTTGTTAAATTCTCATCCTCTAATTAGTTAAGGTCTGTAGTTATTTTAGTTAAAACAATTGGCCTTTTTAAACACAATAACAACTATAGTATAGTATAGTTAGTAAAATACGATCAGTCCTCCACACTGAGATTAGTTTTATGAGTTGAATAAAAAGGATATGATTGATAATCCAGCGATTGTGTCAGCACTCCAGTCAGAATGAACTCTGCATTGTGCACATCTGAAACAAAACCATGAACAAAACAGACTTGTTAGTAACTTGCCAATTGACCAGCTAACTATACTGCAACATAAATAATTTATAATTACATTATCATATGAAACAATATTTTACAACTTTAATAAACTACTAACAGTGATAATCACATGACTGGTATATAAAGGTTGCTTAATAATGACAATGTGAAAAAAAAAGGAAAAAAAGCAGATGGCAGTAAGCCAATCACACGGCTAAATTAGTTTCTTACCAATGTTCTTCAGAAAGTATTCCCGGCACAAGTGCAGATCATTATCACATGAGATCAAAATGATTTCTGGCAAGTTCTGTTACAGAGGAACACATAAATTACCAAAGATTTATATATTTAATATAACTAATTTTTTTCAATTCTGAGCTTATATTTGATGAATCGAAAATCGATTTTGAGGTGTTTTGGTTAATAGTTCAACAGTTCTACTGCCTCCTTTCTTTTAGAGTGTACCAAATTTCTTAAACTCGGAAAATTGGTCATTTTTTCAAGAGAACACCAACATACACATTCTGTTATCTTAAATGTAAAGAATTGCTAAGCTAAGATTTTATTAAACATTCATTTTTAAACATTTTACAGTCCATTATACACAGGTTTTGAAAAAAATGTATGTTGCATATTTCAGTAGTCAGTTACAGAATTAATATAACTTGTTTTGTTTCGTTTTTTGGGTTATTTAAGTTTTTTGGTTTTTTTTTAAACCCAAAAATATATGACCTATATACAGTACAGTGGCAAGCATCAGAAAAAGGAAAGAATGTCCTAACAATTCTAAAATGGCTATGACCTTCTTATTAAGGTTGGTTAAATTCTATACCATTTAGATGTTCTGTAAACAAATAAAATAAGGTGCAGGATGATACCTTGTTTTGCTTGTGTTCCATGATCTTTCGGAAGGACGGCTGTCTGGACAGCAGTTTCCCTCCAGCGCTCTCCACAATAGTTCTCATGGTGCTAAGGCTCGGACAGATTCCCGGAGTTATATAGAAGAATTTGCCCTGAGGACACAGATAGACATGTCTTAAATACAGACATAACTGTCTTCTAATGGTGACGTGTGCTTTAATTGGACCTCACGGACAACGTGTAGACAGTGTAGAATGAGAAGGAGAGAGAGATAAGGAGAGGAAACAAAAAACTGAAGAGAGATGTGGTAATAAAGGCAGAGACAATAAAGCAGCAGAAAGCACTTCTCACCTTAAACAGTGGAGCTGTGTGCGCTTTCTTCAGGGACTCCTCCAGACTAAAGCAGAAGAGCACTTCAGCCTCTGCGTCACGCAGCATGTAACTCTGCTCATCTGCACATAAACACATTACATTGTTAGACACAGAAATTTGTAGCAACGTGGAAATGAGTTCTTTTTTTCATAATTCCACCTCTGGCTATTAAATACAGAAAATAAGAAAAAAAATTTTTGAGCATTTAATCTGATTTATACCAGGCAATGACGAAACAAGGCTCAGTGAGCAATAAGGGGTTTGGTTTATATTTTTATAGAACCTTTGGATTTCTTAATCTACACTGCACACTTTTATCTTTAGGTAGTTACCACACATCAGTTTCCTGGGCTTTATTTTTGGCAAGGTGTTCAGAAACCTAATATTTGTGTGATAGCGTAATATTTTTCACCTTTTGTCTAAAGTGCAATAAAATATGATCTATTAATCAGGGTGAATGCCTGAGAAAATGAAAGAATTGCAAACAGTCCAAATGACTACAAAATCACCAACCGTTTTATATAAGCTGAATTACATACGACTGTGCACTTTTATTATCTACTTACTCTAATGTACCAGATCAGACAACATAGAGGTAACGCTCCAATGTCACTCAGAACTTATCACCATGTAGACTTCTCAAATTGGAATTTGAGACACATGATACTGGTGAATGGTTCTGAGTCACATTAGTTAGCACATATCATAAGCCAACAATCATCAAACTCAAACATTGCGGAGGAACAGAAGCTATTGTTTAGTTAGTTTATTATTAATTTCAGCTTATAAGCTGTATCTGAAGCATACTTGCACATTTGGCTGATGTAGACACCGGTATGACATCATTTGTTGCTATTTATAAAATGTAAAAAGGGCCATGAAAACATGATTAAAATATTCGGCTAAAGTAAATTTTATTTTGGAACGCTTTACCCTAAACACTACTGAACACTTCAAATTATTAGCAGTGTACAAAAATGTGATTTGAGAGCCAGGTTCTCTTACCCATCATGAGTGCCTTAAAATATTATAAGCTCTTTGAAACAAATATAAACAAAAATCTATACAAACAAAAATGTGTTTTTGGACTGTAATGTAAAAGTTCAGATTTTTGACCATATTAAATGTAACTGATATTGGACATGGGACAGGTTGTGCAGGTGAACAGCTGGCTTAGTGCTCCAGGAATTATACTGCAGACCCGAAGATTTAAGGTTTAAACCTCAGCCCTACAAATCTGTTATTGTTTAGCCTTAACGATGTATTGACCTTAGATAGATATAACGCACCCTTCAGTTACTAATACAGGTGTGGTAGCTCAGTACTGTGTCGGACTAATAATCTGAAGGTTGTGGGTTCAATTCCCATATCCACTGACGTTACCAATTTGTGTCCCGGAGTAAGAACTCTAACCATCTGTGTTCTGAAACCATTAAGTTTGGATTAAAGTGCCTTCTAAATGACCAAATGTAAATGTACCTACTTATTACTGCAAATAGACTGTGGCAATAAGGGTAATGGGAGCATACTTGTTCACTTTTGTAAGTTCACTAACTTTTATAACAGTTAGGAGTTCAAGGTTGTTTTTGTTGGTAGTTTTATTCTTGGCAAAATGTAAGTGATATGACGTTCACAGCAGTTTCACCCACCTACAAATTTCTGGCCCTTCCAGCTCTCCTGCAGCCACTCAGGAGTGACAATGTGCTTGACAACAGAGATGGCCGTTAGGAACTTGACCGTACGTGTCACTTTGCCGGCCACCAGATGAGTGCACTTTTGAGCACTCTCTGCCACTTCACCACCCAGCTCATATAATCGCTGTTAGAAAAAAGCGCACATGAGGAAACACAGAGTCATTTTAGTAACTAAATTTATTTCCCAGATTTCAAGTTGTGAGAATCCGTTATGTTCATTTGAAAAACATGATTTCAAACACTCAGAAAGCTAAAAGAAAGTAAGGGCAACAATAAATTATTATGATTCTAGGTACCTTTATGTACTGTTGCACCTGCAGAGGCTCAAAGCCAGTAAAGAAAACATATGGAGTTGATTCTGGAGGAAGCTTTTTAGTTGGCAAGGGCAGGTCTTCAATTCTGCAACAAGAAGAAAAAAAGTATCATATCAACCTCATCAATATCAGTTCACATGTACAAACATTTGCCAAAGTCAATACTTGTTTCTTTAATACAGTTCCTAAAAACACAAATGTCCTTCATCATTTTATTCATGGAAGGCTTTTTTAAAAAAAAAAGTGAAAGCACTAATATGTTCCATCATTCACTTTCAATAATATTAAACTACTTCACATTTTATATTAAAATTCATGTTGATTTCCATAAATCAGATCCTCATCATACAAGTATCTGATTAAAGTACACATTCAGACCTTCAAGAAACATGCACTCTATTTTACTCTTTTTTACATGCACTTAGAAGAACTCACTTGGCTTTCTTAGCAGGTGGCTGTGAGGCTCCTTCAATTTGCTTCTGTTTCTGCTGTAGACAGAGACTCTGTAGGACACAAGTGACTCACTCATATAGGATTTCATGACTCTACATTAACATGTTATATTTAATACACTATATTAACAAAACCTTAAAAAGAGCCAATTGTGATATTTGAATACTCACACATGACTACTGACATACACTGCTCCTAAGTATAGTATCGCTGTGCATTCTGAATACACATTCGACTAAATAGTACATGATTATGAATGAATTTAATCAGAAATTAAATAATTGGATTTCTGTAAAAAAGCTTCAAATTTTTTTCTTACCACCAAGGCCTCTGGTGAGACTTTTACTGGAGTCCGCCACGCAACTGCAAAATAAACATAAATGTCATTTATAAAGTTTATAAAGCTTGACCACTGTAAAACACAAGGTATTTATAAATCATATAAATGACTGCAGGACACCTCTCATTTAACTTAAGTGAGGACAGAATCATCCTTCTAGGTAGTAAAAATATGAATAATAAATTATGGTAAAACATTTAGAGTGCCATCTTACCAAGCAGGTTCTGGATGAGATGTGTATTGGGGGAAAGAGGTTCTGCCAGGTTGAACTGAGTGTATCTGCTGTGTTGAATCTGTCGTATAGCCTCAAAATTTCCCAGCAGAATGTCGCACAACCACTGAGCGTTCAGACATGGAATTCTCCACTCCTTTGCCTTTTCGTACTTAAGACCACTTGGCCTGAAACACATGCAGAATGATCAGTACCCGTTTCACTTTTATAGCTTTAATATATACAATCTTAAATTATTTATTTATTTATATATATATATATATATATATATATATATATATATATATATATATATATATATATATATATATATATATATATATATATATATATATATACACACACATGTCATTGTTAAACTGGAACAGTCAAAGAAATTCATCATTTTAATCCCTTCAGTTATTCAGTGTAAATGCACTATATATATATATATATATATATATATATATATATATATATATATATATATATATATATATATATATATATATATATACACACACACACACACGTACATGTACATGTACATGACCTGGCTGTTCAGTAAAAACACAACCCTTAGCAGTTTTACCTTTTGGGTAATTACCCAAAAAGATTACGTTCCTATGTTAATAATTTCTTCGTTAGAAGCTGATGTAAAGGTAGCATTTTTCATTCATATAAGAAAATATCAGCTCTAACACAGCATATGAGCAGGAGCTATAGATAAGGATATATATATGTGTGTGTGTTATCTTAATGTCCTTTTTTTCATTAAATTCTTATTTTAAGACAATGTACAAGCTAAACATATTTCATATATTACATATAGTGAACGAGCTAGGACATAAACACTGATTTGTCTCTGAAAGTAGATACAGGAAATTGGCTAAAACTGTGGTGTGGGTGTAGTCTGATCAATTATTTTTCACAGCCTGTGCCTGTTAACCATTTAACTGTGCAATTGAAACGTCATAACAGTATAAATACTGCTGCTTTGGATGTTTTTGAGTAATTATTAGTCAAGAAAGAGATTACAGGATTTTCTGTGCTGAGGAAATATGCTTAAATAAACTGTATGTTTAACATGTGGGTTGTTTTCATACATACCCTGAAAACCACCCACAACTGTGAGAATGTAACAGAAGCAAATAAACAGAAAGAACTAATTCGCCCAAAAGCACAAATCAAAACTTACTCTTTACAAATGAGAACAGTGTTGCTTCGACACAGGTATCCAGTGTACCGAGCTCCTGCCAAGTATGCCATGAGCTTTAAATCATCTCGATCACTGTCTAAAAACCCAGTAACTGAAATTATCTAAGGGGTACAAAAGAAATAGTTAAATACTGAGATATAACATGTGATTTATTACAATAGAGACAAGCTTAAAACTTAATTTATAACAAGAAATTTTTATATTTATCTTACACAATATATAAAAATATGAAACTGTTAAACATTAATTTTTCCACATTAAAATTTTAAGTGGGCCTTCAAATTAAATACTTTTACTTCATTACATCATTCAAACACTGTTTGACATCGCACACTAAAATAATATAAACATAAAATTAACTATTGGGAGCTAAAACTTTTTTTAAAAGCGAAAAAAAAAGCAGACTTAGGCATGATCAAAAAAATAATGGGCTGATGATCATACATGCTGCGAACAGGGTTTAGCTCCTGGGGGGAAACAGAATGGCAGATGGAGTGTACGATGTGGAGGGACCATCCTCTTCTTCTTCAGCACAGTGTTGAGCCAGTGAGCAGTAACACAACGTTTGCCCTCCCTCAGTGCCTAAAGCCCGAACAGAAGATTATAGGATAAAGTTAACCAAAAGTTTAACTCTGGATAAAACCCAAACACAATCTAAATAGACCAAGATAAGTAATTTAAATAAAAAAAAAAACACTTGGCAAACACTATGGTTTAATACATCTGATAATAGCAAGCAATTAAGAGTAATTTTTTATGTTTTTATGTTTTTTTTGTGTTTTTGCAAAGCTTCAAAGACTTGCTCTTAGTTTGATTTGCATACTGTGAGAAAGGTCACCCATCTGAAATTTTTATTTGGGTCCAGCGTTAATTTTGAGTTTGATCACGTTTTCTGCATTTAAATGTAAATGAAAAAACCTTTATGCTTATTTACAAATTATAATCTTTTGTTTTCAGTCATTATTAAACAAGACATTTACTATTTTTTTTTTATTGTTTACTCCACTAGTAGGTTTAGAAGACCTACCAGTTCTTCACAGTGGTTCACCATCACCCTATGTGACCTGCCTCCACACACTTCTCCACACAGTGGAGGACCAGAACAGTTTTTATTGGTGGGACTCAGCAGCTTCGTTCTTACAGTTGTCATGACAACTGGAAAATGGTTGCTATCACAGATATCACATATAAACTTTTGGTTTGTTCAAAGTCAGCTCAATGGCACTGTGCATGCCATGTCGGAGGCAAGTATTTGATATCGATATTGGATATTTGAAAATATACATCAATATTGGGCACGGTGGCTTAGTGGTTAGCACGTTCACCTCTCAGCGCTAGGGATTCCCGGTTCGAATCCCCATCTGGGTGGAGTTTCCATGTTCTCCCCGTGTCTGCGTGGGTTTCCTCCGGGTTCTCCGGTTTCCTCCCACAGTCCAAAAACATGGATCAAGTTTATTGAATTCTCAAAATTGCCCCATATAGAGTGTGTCTGTGTGAGTGAGTGTGTGCCCAGCGATGGATTGACGCCCTGTCCTGGGTCTATCTGCCCAGCGCCCGAGACGTTCTCCCCTGGATGGGCATGGGGAACCCCACCGCGACCCTAATAGAGGATAAGCGGGAGATAATGAATGAATGAATGAATACATCAATATTGTTATTAAAGTCCTCAATCTATTTGCTGTGAGTCTCTGTAAGGTGTAATATAACCTACAACATATTTTTGCTATTTAAGCCCAATAATGTTTCTTTAATGAGGATCAGGAATGATTCTCTTAAAAGGAAGTACTACAGTTTTGCAAATATTACCTTGCTAATGATTATTTTAATAATCGATTAATTGATAGTCAATTATTTTTAAAAATTTTGATAAATATCTCTATGGAATAGGTCAATAAATGTCTAGTTTTATTTACAGAGTTTAAGGCATCCAAGTAGCCCAAAGAGCAATTTAACACAAATCTCACACACACACTGAAACAATATGTAGCAATGTGTGTAAAAAAAAAAAAAAATACTAAATGACACAAATTTGAGTAGCTCTAATATGTTACCTAATCTATCTCTAAATGCATTTCATCCTCCCTCACTCCCATAGAGTGCAGTGTCTTCAATCATATCTTGTCAGAAAATTAAAGCTTAATTTAATAATTACCACCATTGTGTACAAGTTGTATGCATTTATAAAGCACCTTTAAACAGTGGTTAAGGTAATTAAACGAAAATAAAAAATAACACACGTTCTCCATCACTGTCATTATCCAGTTAACAACCAAAAACTGCATCAAGCGTGCTCTGCCGGTTCTCATAGTGTGAGTGCACCATTATGTTGATTTACTTTAAAACTAAAGAAACTCGGGATATTGTAGTGATTTGCTTTGCTGTTCAGCTCCTTCATCCTCATCGGTGACTCCAACATGTTTAGTTTCAGGTGGTGCATCATCGCCGTGGTGCTCCGTGCTGGCCAAACATTATCGCAAAGTTTGCATGTTACACGTTCTTTAATTGTGTGAAGCGTGAAGTGCTCCCACTTTTGATTTAAGCCGAAGCTTTTTTGCTGCGCCGGTCATGTTACATTTGTAGATTTTATTAAACTTTGTTAAACTTGTTTCCTAGATTCCACCTCCGCCACTCCGCCTCGTTCCGTTAAATCCGTTTTTCTTTGTTTTGTTTTTTTTTTTCCAGCGCTGCAGGTGACGCAAGCGGTTACGACATTGCAAGTAACATGTAAATCATGCGATAATTAAATTTGTTGTTGACACTTTCATAATCGATTTTTTTATTGGAGTTTTTTGATAATCTCAAGTTTACATATCAGCATCATAAAGCCAGTTTTTTTCATCATATAATATCACCATTTTAGTGAAAAATGTTGTAATATGGCTCAGAATACTTCAATCAATTACACCAGACTTATATTTATGTTTACCTGCATGTATGTACTGCTGACTTGACTTTCACACAGCAAATGAGTGCAGCGGTTTAACGTTGCATCCACAGTTCCACCATACGCCTGAATTATCTGCAGAATGAAAAATGAGCCTTTAGCAGTGAAACAATTAACGACAACAAACTACAAACTAAAAAAAACATCAGTTGAATGCTCACCCTTTTCCACGTAGCCAGTAACTGCTTATCAGCCATTTGTTCTGGATAATCAGCGATTGCAAATATGCAGCCAACCAAAAATCCATCCTCCGGAACTAAACACACACATTGTAATATCAACAATTAGGCAGACCAAGATAATTAAATGTGTCACAAAAACACTCAGATTAAATAGCTTTTCCCCCAAATACCATTTCTGACCAACTGGATTTATTTAAGCTAATATGAAAGAGCCTCCTATTGGATAATTCCTGCATGGATGATTATTATTTAACAGGGTATTTAACCCTTTAACTAACAAGGTATTTAAAGACACATGCTTTGGTCATGTAAAAGATGTTAATCTATTTCAGAATGGCCAGATTGTAAAAGCGTGGTTCACTGTGCATGAGACATCATTTTTACACATAGATTGGCCCTAACAGAGTTCAGACCTGAACTCCATTAAGAATCTTTGGGATGTGCTTGAGAAGACTTTGTGCAGTGGTCCAAATCTCCAATCATCAATTCAAATCAAGATCTTAGGGTGAAGATTTATGCAGCTCTGGACAGAATAATTGTTTTAATATTGCAGAAGCTTGTGGAAACAGTGCCACAGTGGATGCAAAGTTAAAGGCAGTCCAATGAAATATTAGTGCATGGTATTCTTTGGCCAGGCAGTGTTGAAAACCAAATAAAGACATGAGGCGGTATACCTCTTACCCAATACAACTTACTATAAAACTCCGCTCTTGGGATCAAGCTAACAGAAAATGGGTTCAATCCCCAAGTGGGTAAGGTTTTTTCAGAGTCCTTTAAGGTTTTTTTACACCACTGAATTCCATGATATTTCATTACTTAAGGATTCAATTGTTTAACTCTGCTGTCCACTGGGGCCTTGTCTTTCTGTTTCCCTTAAAGAGCAGTGGTACAGCTGTTATGTTAAGTCATGCTAAAGAGCAAAAAAAACACATTCAGACATGTTCTTTGGAGCATCTATGCTGCATTCTGCTGTAATTTGTTTGACTGTGCACATGCTCATCAGAATGAAACTTGACATCCTCCTCTGACCAACTGTTTAAAAGATGTTCACATCCACTACTTACTGAGACTTACACAACCAAAATGTATGTAAATAGAGACCCAAATGAAAAAAAGAAACAAAATTAGACATACTCTTATTAACTGAGAAAATGTAATTAGGTATTCTATATATGTAAGTGACAAAAGTATGTGAAACATTAAAATAAATAGAAATTTTAAAGGTAAAATAATAAATCAGGAGTTTTAATGACAATGAGACAAGACTGGGCTGCCTTTTGGATCTGACGAGTCTAAATCCTAACAAAATTTTATGTTATGTTTGTGGACGTCATGTTATGAACAAAGGACATATCTGAGAAAAAAAAATCATCTTTATCAAACATTAGATCAGTGGTAAAATTTTTTCTGAAAATGACATGCATTTATCTTTGTTTAGTGTCCTTCTGAAGTTGGGCTCATGAACATCATTAATGATTGTTCAAAAATAGCCTTTGAAAGCTTATACATCACCTTGGTTTCTTTGTGCCCTTAAGGACAATTACATGCCCTACACTTGGAATGATCTTTGTTGATCAAAAACCACTGGGGAGGTTTAATGTTAAGATTGTTAAAGTCTAATATATTTGGAGGTGGTTGCCTATTATAGCAACAGATGAGCATCAGAAACGATTCTTCTGAAAGTCTAAGAATTCTCCTTTATTCCTACCATAATAAATTACCATGTGATGCAAAAGATAACTGTTCTTGAAATAAAACAGGACACCCACTTAAAATCTCCATTTAACTGACTGAAAACCCTGGATTATCAAATAATCTTTTCATAATTTTGTTACTTAGTTATGTAATATTGGGGTAATTTCCTTCAATAAATAAAATTTACACATTAGGAGTCAATATCTTGTGCATTACACAGAAGTCTTTTTCGACAATACTATGAATAAATGTTTTTTTTGTTGTTGTTACAAATAGCTTAAAAAGAGAAAATGATTGATTTGGTGTGCTTTTATCTTTGTAAAGACCCTACCCTGTCAAATTTAATTTAGTTTTTTTAAACGTTTGTACTTACTCTCTTGCCCTGGTTCATGCCCAAATAACTGATGCGGCTGCACAAGGTGAAGCTGTGCCTGGTGCTGCATTGCCTGTGCATTTTGTATTTGCTGCTGCTGCTGCTGTTGTTGTTGTTGTTGTTGCTGCTGCTGCTGCATTTGTTGCATGTGCTGTTGCTGCTGCAGGTAATGTTGCTGCTGTTGCTGCTGCAATTGTTGCTGGTGCAACTGTTGCTGATTCTGTTGTTGTTGCTGCTGCTGCTGCTGCAGTTGCAGCTGAAGCCGGTGTTGTTGCAGCTGCTGCAGTTGCTGTAAGGTATGCTGCTGCTGTTGCTGCTGCTGTAGTTGCGGACGGACATGTGGCTGCTGCGGTCGAAGTTGCTGTAGGAAGCCAAGTTGTGGCTGCTGTTGCTGATGCGAGTAGATCTGTTGATGCATCTGCTGCTGAAGAAACTGATGGGACTGTTGCGGCATCTGGGGGAACCCCTGCTGCTGCTGTTGCTGCTGTTGTTGCTGCTGCTGCTGCTGATGATGATGATGATGATGCTGCTGCTGCTGCATTTGCATACCTTGAGGCTGCAGGTGCATCATGGGATGCTGCTGAAGCATGGCCTGCGCATGTTGTTGTTGTTGCTGCTGCTGCTGTTGTTGTTGTTGTGGAGGGATCTGATGGGCCTGCTGCTGTTGCTGAAGTAATTGTTGCTGTGCTTCAGGGGTGAGCTGCTGATGCTGTGGAAGCTTTATGGTGTTGAAACCCAGCTGATTTGGCCCACCAGGCAAACCACTCTGCTGTCCCACACTTTTGGCAGTCATACTCTGGAGAATCTAAGGTTAAAAATGGTCAATTTAATAAGGAGAGCTAGTGCAAGTCAGTCAGCAGATTATATTGTTTTAAATAGCCTAAATAACTAAAGAACCTTTATTCAACATCTTTATTAACAATATATACAGTATTTATTTGCAGTTTGGAATTTTATGAAACATGACTGGGTTGGATATCTAAACCTTAATTTTTTTAAAACATGATACGTACTATCCAAGTATGTACAAAACACATCTGATTGGTTAAGAAGCATTTATCAAATTTTTATGAAGTTTTATGGTCACTTCTGTTATAAACCAAGATAAATACTAATCCCCACTATAACAAAGTTATTACAACTACAGATTAAACAAGAACCTATAGCCATTATGTAATGTGTTGTCGGAAAGGTAAAAGAGTGTGCATCATGGTAAAAGCACAGCCTTTTAATAAACACATCACAATGTAAGTGAGGCAAAGGAAAGCACTTTATGACTGTCCACTGTGACTGTGCAGAATACACTATAATCACTTAATATATTAAGGATTATTAAAACCTGATTTTTTTTAGCAAAAATCCTCGTACTGTAACATCAGCACAGTGCTGCTTTGTCTAGTCAGTACTGGCCTGCCAATTTCGTCTGGTGTAGTCTGTTTATACATTCCCATACAACAGTCTGAGCTGCAATTTGTTGTTAAGGAACTAAAAAAATCCAACAAAATCTTAATCTATAGATATTTATTACTGCCCAATAAATGACTCTTGCTGCATAAAAGCAACATAAAAATTAGGAACAGTTGTTTATGACTCCTTTTCAAGTTTTGATTTAATATAACTGGTAAGTTGGAAAACTCCTCATATCAATTATGTAAAGTAGGGTTTTTAATAATGTACCAACGAAGTAGGGAGCATTTAAAATAAAAAACAAATTAACTAAAGTAATAAAAAATTTTTATAACAGTAAGGAGGCCTCGTGTTTTTAATGTTAATGTGACCATTCATCTGAATTATTTAATAATTTATTACAAACACTTTAACAATATGCTCAGGTCTAAAAACACAAAAGTTGTCTTAAAATGAAAAATGTCAAGTTAAAAAAAAAACTAAACCTAGCCTCAGTACGAAAATATTTTGAAATGCCTACAAATACCAAATCACACAACCACCTCATGGTTTGTGAATTCTGCTAATCAAAACTGTACAGAATGGTACCATGTTAAGTACCATCCTTTTTCTGGAAGGCTCACATCATGATATTTTTGTCCTCAGAAGTGCCATTTATTAGATGATTTTCCATTATTGCACCATTGTGTGCAAGTCTACATCCAATGTATCTGCCTCAAATGGAAGACTTATTTAGAACAATTGGGATTTATTATAAATGAGAGCATACCCTTACATGAGCAGCATTGGTGGGTCGGTTGATCTGCTGTGGCTCTCCACTGTTAGTGATGTTCCTAAGTGGGCGGGCAGAAGCACTCCAACCAGTCATCATCTCTGGACGCTCTGCTGTCTGAGGATTACCTGGTGCAGGCGGTACACTGTCACACAGGTTAATGAGTGCAGTGTCTTTATTCGGTTGTATGCGAGTCTTGGTCAGCCAGTTTAAGTTAATGGACTCCTTATCCGAGTCGTCTGAGTCATCAAACATGACCTCTGCTTTCGGGGAGGGAGAGCGTTGTCGCCTGGAGGGAGACGTCCCTCGGGAGGAAGCAGGGCTGGAACGTTTGCTTGCATCTGAGCGTGAGCTGCACTCATTTTCTTCCTCGCTGCCCTCTTCCTCTTCCTCCTCTTCTTCCTCTGCTTCATAATAGGTAAGCCTTGGGTGATAGGATGCCTCATCCTTTCTGCTCTTCGACTTCACTGAGTCTATGATCCATTCAGGAGTAACAATGTTTATACTACTGTGCCTCATAGCACATTCATATTTCGCCTGGGGAAAAAAAAAAACGAATTTAAGGAGCTACAAGGGTAAACGGCCTTGCTCAAGGGCCCACATTGATAACCTCAGAGAACTCAAGCAGGACACAAACTTCCACCCCTAAATTTGAGAGCCCAACACCCTAACCACTGAGCTACCACACCCCAAATTGCAACAAAATTAAGACATTTGTTGCCTAATTTTTTAACTAAAATAAATTGTAATTCACTATAGATATATAAATCTACAGTGAAATACAATATAGGAAATCTTTTTAGCGAATGCAACTTTAAGCTGTAAAACAGTGCTGTTAAACAGGTCATAAGCAGAGCTAGGCAAAGTAGCACATCTTCAGTTTTTTCTCATCAGATGTTTGTATACATCAAGTTGCACACCAACAGAGTGACAAACATTATTGACGCACTGTTGTGAATTAGTTTTATGAACTGCTCTATTCGCACATGGGCGTGAACTGGGGGCACAATGTTTTCCAGTCTTTATACAATAAAGCAAAGATAAAAGGCCAGGAGAAATTGTCCATTGTCATTTACATACACAGCTTGGTATGGGTGAGTGATTCAATTACTATATGGGCTTTAATCCTCTTTCGGCATGTATTTTTTATACACCGCCATACCCTTGCATAGTTTGTAAAATAGCTGTAAAGTTTTAACAGATTTTAACATTCCAAAGATTGGATTTCAAACCTGGATCCCCAGTGCTGAGAGGTGAACGTGCTAAATCACAAAGCCACAATGCCACCCTGTCACAATCATATTTTGTCAAATATATTTTACTTTCGGTAAATACATTAATTACTGCAGCAGACAAGTGTAAGAGACATTAAAACACTGACCGAGTCAGAAGCCTGCTGGTGTTAATTAAAAAAAATGTAAAAACTACAGAACAAGAGATGTTAAAATCAACAACAACCCCAACTTACTGGTATTTATTTATACATTAGATTTTATAAACATTTCTATTAAAGTTATAACCAAAAAAGTATTACTGTAATATAGTTATAGGAGGCATATGTATGGTCATACCACACAGTGTTAATACTGTTGTTTGTTTTGTAAATGTAATCTTTCTCACACCTTTAAAACATTACACAGAGGACGATTAAAAAAAATCCCTAACTTCCATTCAGCCCCAAGAAGCTACATCGAGGACAGTCATATTAAAATTTTAAGTCTAATTTTAAACTGGCTCAGGCTTCAAAGGTTACAAACAAACTGTGACCACAAAACACCAGGCTATTAAACTTAAACAGTGAGACTCAGCTATAAAACTTCACCAGGAAGAGAATGAGCACGAAAAGGTGCTGCAGTGTTAAAGTAGAAAAAAAGGTAGCAATTTACCCCCTTGGGTTCAGGGACCACCAGATGAGTGCACTTTTTGTTAAAATTCAGCTGGCATTCGCCACCGTAAAACGTAACATACGCCCAGAGGGTGTTAAGATCTTCCTTTAGCTGTAAAAGAAAAAAAAATGTCATTCAAAAGGTGGAAAATAAAATGTAAGTATTCTTATAAAGATGACAAAGCAGAAATTACTTACATGAGGTAAACAAGCTCGGACTCCAAAAAACAGCTGTCCAGATTCAGGTGAAAACCCAGTAACACTTCATTATTAAAAGTCAAGGTTTTAATTAATAACCCATACTATGTGTATCAGTACATTATTTTTTTAATTGCTTATTGTTAGAGTTCAGTGCTAGAAATTCTCAAGTCCCAGCATTCATAGAGTGTCGGAACAGGCCACAGTGGATCACAAACCACACCCATAATTAAATTTGAGCAACCATTCTTAAAATAGGCAACTTAGTACCATTTTACCTACTAACAAGTTCTAAAACTGTCAAAGGAAACTGGTGCTCTCAGAGGAAAACCAAAGCAAACTTGAACAGAACATGCAAAATCCACAAAGAAAAAAAAAACTTAAGCAAGACAAAGAGTAATAACTACTGTGCCATGTCACACTACAATATTTCATATGCAAAGAAAAGTATATACGATTATATCACACTGCATGTGTGTCAATTTACCCGGAAATCATTACACAGGAAATACAACAACTAATACACAAGGAAAACTATTTTTGTAGGATACGGAAGCAGGTCTCCACATTTGACTGACAGAATTACCCAAGAAGGCTAGAACAAAAGAAAGGTAAGTGTTAGTTATTGTTTTAAAATGCAGGAAAATCATGTGAAACATTACAATCACCCTGTTCAAATATTCATCTTCGTTTCCATTTACCATATTGGTGTAGTACATGGTTCAACAAAACCTCCACCCAATGACCAAAGAGTTGGTATAGTTTAAGTGATCTGAATCATTACCATGACAGCGTGTTGCGCCAACACAATAAAATCAATTAGATCAGACACAGCAGTGCTGCTGGACTTTAAACACCTGCTGACTTCTGGACAAAAAAAATAGACTAACACAAAAATGTCCACCCAATAGTGTCCTTTTGATGACTGATCACTGATGGTGGATTAGATGTTGACTGTTAAACATCTTCCACAATGTGCATCAATACAATCAGTGAGTAATATAATTAGTGACTAAATATTGTTTAAAATTCTAGATTCATTCTAGCACAACATAAAACAATCACATCCCTATCCCTGCAGTGCTAAGAATGATTCACCACGAAAAAATAAATGCAGGGTAGGAGTGTTAAAGCAGTGTAGAGAATGTAAACAATGCATGCAGAAAAACAAATGAACTTTTCTGTAATTAATATAACAATTTATAATTGTTGAAGTGTAAAAAGCATCTATATGGTAATTGGGCATTGATAGATAATAAGAAATAAGAAAAGAATCAAAAATGTGCATGTAATGATGACCAAAGTATATTGCAGTACAAAACCAGAAGTGGCATGTTCTAAAATAGAAACCAACAACTTGAATATTTACCTTTACAACAGGCAAGTCGAAAACCTCACGTGCCTCGCTAACCTCCGGATTGTCTCCATCCTCAGCAATAATGTGTGTGGCAAGTGCATTGTAGGACACTTCTTTACCTTTTCCTGCTTTAAGCAGCTTAATCACCTAATAAACATATGGATATAAGCATGTCAGCAGAATATGGACAGGGCTGAAATACAGAACTTATCGTTATATATTAGATAATGTTTAGGTACATAGTTTTAAAACTCTGAACAGATTAACCATCAATACTGGGTGAATTAAGTTTAATAACATAGAATAAATATGCATTATAAATAAAGTAACTTGTATTTGATTTACATCAGTAAGAAATCCACTTGTGTTAATCAATAAACACCACAGTATTGAAATGACAGGCATAACATATCTGAATTTGCACTTAAGACCACCCCCCTCCCGGCACACACACGTTTTTATTACAGGTGAATTGGTCCGAAAGTACCTACATTTTAAGAGTGGAAATCTGACTACTCACTAGTAAAACCTAGTGACATATCAAAACCATAAGGAAGTTAGGAAAATGCTAAATACAGTTACCCCATCACCAATAAGGCTGTAGTATTATTACAAAGAAAGCCTGCAGCCATGAGGTACTTAGAGATTGAGTGGTTGCGTGTGTTGATATTTACAAGTAATAGATGTCTTATTTAGACATCAACAAAATTAATTGCATCAATACTAAAATGTTTCATTTACAACGAATATGTACAGATTGCATGGAAACATAGAATGCAATTATATTTTGTGCACCCCATATATGTTTTATTAAAGATTTAATCAACTAAGAAACAAACTGCACAAAGCAGGTTTATATGAGATCACAGATGACAGTGATGACCTGCTGGGGTTAGCTAAATTCTAGTGTTATCCACATAGCACGGACTTAAATAAAACACTGCAAATTAGAAAAGAAAATAGTCTCATTTAATATTAAGGTCACATTTAATGATACTAGGAAAGGTCCAAAAAAAAGAACACATGAAACTGTCACACTGCATTCATTTAGAAGACTGTTAGCCGTTAGCCCGTTTTAAATGGAGCTAGCAGTCGCAATGTGAGACTTTAACTCATCGTTGAACATCCTTTCAAACGTGATGAATACATTTTACAACAACGTGACATACAGACAAACGCCACTTATATACAAAAAGCTAGATAGATGAATACCATTCAACCAAAGGACAGCTAGTTAGCTTAGCATCAGTGTAAAAAACTTCACCTTTTGCTCAATATCCCCAACGACATAAAATTTCACGTCTTTAAAAAGCTCTTCAGGGACTGTAAGCTCTTCTTCTGACATCGTTCCAGTAAAAAAGAACTAACAACACATCCGATAAACCGGTATCGCTAACAACAGGAACATTATTTAGAACCCCGATTCGACTTGACTAGATAGGTGTCTGCTTCTTAATATTTGTCCTACCCGTATTCCGAGTCCACTATCGTGATTGAATAGTACGGCAAAAACTTCGCATAAATGATTGGTTGAGCACATAGTCCGTTTTGGTTCAGTCAAATCACAACCAATAGTAGCATGAGGGCGGGATTTAGCCCCAAAATGGGTGAGAAAAATAGAACGCGGCAAAGACGATTCGGCGGGTGGACGAACCACTAACTTAGCTTAGGGGTGGACATACTGCTTTAGGAATGGAGTTTAATAAAACAAACACTTTTCAGCTGTTTTGTTTAAGGTTGAGTGTAATAAAATATATATTAAATGTTCTTTAATATATATTATATATTTGTATTTATTCAACTAATCTGAAGCCGCTTGTTTATTTTAAAAACACCCCTCCTCAAATATACCATCTACTTTTTGTAGGCGGGCATTAACCCTTTCCCGCCAAATATAAACGTGCTGCATGGCTGGATGAAAAGCACACATAAGGAAATGTTAGAGTAAAGGGATTCATTTTCAACCTCCATGTGTCTCCATGTGTATTTGGCTTTCAACATAAAATCTTCAGGAATCAATAAAGTTCTTTACAGAATATTGTTAATATTTATTGTTCAACAGACTTTAATCTGCAATGAACATTTTCTGTTCATAGTTACAGACACAACAGAGTGATAAATATAAACCTACATAGTTAAGGAGCCATATTCATAATAATTCTAATGCTACACAGGGTACATGTGTGAGCTACGCTGAGAAAATTGATCATTAGAAATTTTGCTTGCCAAAATATTCACTATGTACAACAAGATGTTTATTTACCAAAAGAATAATGTGCAGCCTATGCAGAGACTTTCTGACACTGATCCATAATCATAGTAAATGACAAACTACTTGTGTGAGGTGTTGGTATACAGCAGAAATAAGCAGACAATAACTACTGAACCTACACTAAAATTTATTTACAACTAAGTAGCTACCATTGATAATGACCTTATAAAAATGCATTCAAGGGAAATTAAATGCTCTAAATTGCCCGTTTAGTGTGATTTGTGTGTGTGTGTGTGTGTGTGTGTGTGTGTGTGTGTGTGTGTGTGTGTGTAATTTAGTGGCCCAGCAATAGATTGGCACCCTTCCCTGGGTGTATCTGCCCAGCGCCTGAAACGTTCTCCCCTGACTGGGCATGGGGAACCAAAGAAACTGTAGTAAAGGATTAAGTGGAAGATAATAATGAATGAAGGAGGGGCGCAGTAGCTCAGTGGTTAGGGCGTTGGACTATCAATCTGAAGGTTGGTGGTTCAAATCCCAGGTCCTCTAAAGTTACCAATATGGGTCCTTGTGCAAGGACCTTAACCCTCATTGCTTTAGAGATGTTGTGATAAACCCTGTGCTCACCTTGTAAGTCACTTTAGATAAAAGTGTCGGCTAAAGGACAAAATGACCAAGTACATATTATATCTTTTTATTCATGCAACAACATGTCTGTTAAAAATCTTGCACATAGCACCTGGATCCAAGATCATTATTTTATTGGTGTTAACTTCTATATATCATGACGCTATCTTTATGACTTTTGATTGCCTTTCTTCATGCTCATAAACACTCAGTCATTTAATTAGGTACACCTCCTTTGTTCTACACTCATTTTCCACTTTATTATAGATGCACTATAAAGCTCTGTTACATCTTTTTTATTTGTGTATTTTGTTAATTCTCTGTTCTGAGAAGCTCAGAACCCCAACAGAACCATCACTGAGTACACACACATACATGCACTGGCTATTCAAAATACTAAAGTAAAGTACAGTAAACAAAGTGGTTTTTCTCATTGCACTTGTTAGCGAACGGGATATATTTGGCAGCAAGTGAATATTTAATTCTCAAATTTGAGACCTTTGAAAAAGCATACTGTAGAACAATATGTGTGCAGCAATGATAAAACAATAGTTGATGTAATAAATTCAAATACTAAACAATTTTCCAGAGATGTCTCTCAAGTAGATTCTTACATAAATAATTATAAAATATGAATTATTCAGTACCTGTTGCCATAGTAGCATCAGTGACCCATAATCAACCTTGTACTAGTTTTATTTCTCTTTGGTCTAAAAAGTTAATGAGACGTGGGCCATATAAAACTTGAAATGTTATGTGGGAAAAGTAGTGACATTGGGTCAGCAATTATCCACCACACAGGGTGTCCCACTGACTCATACATTGATCATCTGAATCATCCTTCTTTAATCCACATAAACTGCTGAAAACAGTAAAGTGTTTTATAATGTGTTCCTACAAATAATATTTGTTGGACTAATATTGAAATGGAATCAAGAAATATTTTTTTTGTGCAGAATATAATTCAGGTTCATTAATTATACAATATAAATATATAAAGTCCATTTAATCACATAAACCACTTATGAGCTATCTTTGTCATCTACTTGATCTGGGTCTATAACTACAGTATTTATTTCCAAAATGCATGCATCAATCACACTCCCACCACAAATGTTTATACCACACAATTTTACTGTTAACTGCCTACTAAATGAATTTGTATGCACAAGTATTATTGCCACAGGATGAGTACAATGAGTAATTGCACAGGTCAAAATATTTTTACATTTTTAGGTATTAATCTGACACTGCCATGTTAAAAAATTGCAATAATTAAAATTTACTAATAAATACATTCATTCATTCATTCATTATCTTCCGCTTATCCTCTATTAGGGTCGCGGTGGGGTTCCCCATGCCCATCCAGGGGAGAACGTCTCGGGCGCAGGGCAGATAGACCCAGGACAGGGCACCAATCCATCGCTGGGCACTAATAAATACACATAATATTAATTAATAGTACATCATAATATGTGAATTGTAGAAAAAACAGAAACAAAAAAATATTTGTGTATCCGAGGCAAGACATCCATGTTGAAGTTGTTCAGCAGCAGTAACAGAAATGTGGCATTACCCAGTGCATTGCTAAACAGTATAATAAAACAACCAAAAAAGCTCACCCACCAGCATCTTAAAGGCCTACTTACTATGCATTGTATTATACACATCTCTATTATTGCTCCACCTTGGTGATGTATAATAAATGACAGTAGCTCATTTGTTGCTGCATAGTCTGTAATAGTCACTTTTTAATCCTCCATCACTGCTCACATAATTCTTACATGTGGCTGGACATTTCCAGCTGGTTGGTTTCCAGCTTTGACAACCAACATGTGGTATGGGGAGGACGTGGGTAAACGCTTAAATGATTAGATGACTTCTATCTTACTTGTGATTGGTGGAATTGGAATTGGTGGTGTTACAACCATACTCTACTCTACTCCCCTACCCTACCTCAATTAGAAAACTCTGTTTATGTGACTCAAAACACATCTCTTTCACAAACACCTGATACATAAATACAGAGGGGTGTGTGTGTATAAAAAAAAATATATATATATATATATATATATATATATATATATATATATATATATATATATATATATATATATATATATATATATATAAACAAAGTATATAGAATCATAGTTAGTGGTGTACCATTATATTATAAATGTATCTATTTGAGAGTTTAAGTTTAGTTTGCCAAAAAACACCCGCGTGGTATAGGATGATGATCAGGTTTGATAATTCTACAGTGTAGTGTCAGTACTGGTGGTCTATTTTAACTCTCCTGTTTCTCTCATTCTGCTTAAACACTGCAGCTGACCGATTTCATATTGAAGGATTCATGACGACACATGCTGAGCGTTAGCTGAAGACGCAGAGCAGCTCGGGCAGCAAACTCCACCTGTTTGCTCTGAATGGACAGAGAACATCGCGAATCGAAGGTATGAATCGCTCATGTTTTCATGCGGAAGTTATTATAATTTGATGGTACTGACATATTCTAAATTATGAGACAGTTGATATATAGCTGTTAAAATTATGCTCTTTTCTATTTCTGCATTTAAAAAATACCTACGCTAGAAATAGGACGCACAAGTGCGCAGCTGTGATTTTACCTCTGGTTTAAATACAATTTATTAAATGTCAGACTGTTTTATATTACTTATTCACTACCATGGAAAAATTCACAAACACAGTAATTAGTTTAATATTCCTAAATATTGTGGGACAATAAAACATGTTATAAGTAAATTTTATTACATCCGCTTGCTCAGTATACATCAATATATATAATTGACTGTCAAAACGCGTCCTCAATTCATATGTTATGTGACTGAACAGGAGTAATAGAATTTACTGGAGTATTTGTGATCAAATAAACAGAGACAAGGCAGCCTAAGGTTTATACTGGTGTGTTTTGTTTACTGCGTTTACAGCTAGCCAAAAGTCTAAGTTCCTTATTCTAACTGAGATGTGTCTTGTTCAATATGGAAATTAAGGAAAGTGGTTGGAAGTAAGTTTGTAAAGAACATCTACAGACATGCAAAAATTGCAAAATTCTTAAACTGAAAAAATAAAATCTGATGAAAAAAAGGCAATGGCAGCCTCCTTAATTGGCCACCAAACAGTCCAATTAACTTTGATAAACTAGGCACTTTTACCTAATAAAGTAAGGAAATATGCAGTAACCATGCAACCACAGATGACCAGTGTCTACCATTATAAACATAATTTAAGCTAAAATGCACCAGTATTAAAGTTAAGGTTACACTCGTCATTAAAAATCATAAAGATATTTGCCATTAGACAAAGTGTTTTTTTTTTTTATTTTGTATCTCACGGTCCTCACGGTCAATAAATTAAGTTTACAATTTTGAAAATTTGCTTCTTCCTTAGCTTGATCACATGATTTAGCTCCAGCTGAATCATGAAATAGCACAGTGTGCGCAGATGCATACTTCAAAATGGCATTCAGTAGATAATCTGGGTAACTTTCATTCATTCATTCATTTATTATCTCCCGCTTTTTCATCTATTAGGGTTGCGGTGGGGTTCCCCATGCCCATCCAGGAAAAAATGTTTCTGGCCCTGGGCAGATAGACCCAGGACAGGTCGCCCATCCATCGCTGGGCACACACTTACTCACACAGACACACTCTATATGGGGCAATTTGGAGAATTCAATAGACTTGATCCATGTTTTTGGACTGTGGAAGGAAACCGGAGAACCCAGAGGAAACCCACGCAGATACAGGGAGAACATGGAAACTCCACCCGGATGAGGATTCGAACCGGGAATCCCTAGCACTGAGAGGCGAACGTGCTAACCACTAAGCCACCGTGCCGCCCTTGGGTAACTTTCACCTACTGAATTATGCTTAGTGCACAGTTGGACATAATAACTTGCTTATGACAGTGAGGAAAAAAGTATTTAGTCAGTCACCAATTGTGCAAGTTCTCCCACTTAAAAAGGCCTGTAATTGACATCATTGGTAGACCTCAACTATGAGACAAAATGAGAAAAAAACATTGTCTGATTTAAAAAAAATATTAGAAAATTATGGTGGAAAATAAGTATATGTTCAATAACAAAAGTTCATCTTAATACTTTGTTATATATCCTTTGTTGGCAATGACAGAGGCCAAATGTTTTCTATAAGTCTTTACAAGGTTGGCACACACCATTGCTGGTATGTTGGCCCATTTCTCTATGCAGATATCCTCTAGAGCAGTGATGTTTTGGGGCTGTCGGCGGGCAACACAGACTTTTAATCCCCTCTAAAAGGTTTTCTATGGGTTTGAGATCTGGAGAGTGGCTAGGCCACTCCAGGACCTTGAAATGCTTTGTACAAAGCCACTCACTTTGTTGCTCTGGCAGTGCGCTTGGGATCATCGCCATGCTGAAAGACCCAGCCATGTTTCAATGCCCTTGCTGATGGAAGAAGGTTTACACTCAAAATCACACAATACACGGCCCCATTCATTCGTTCATGTACACAGACCAGTCATCTTGGTCCCTTTGCAGAGAAACAGCCCCAAAGCATGATGTTGCAACCCCTTGCTTCACAGTTGGTATGGTGTTCTTTGGATGCAACTCAGCATTCACTCTCCTCCAAATACGACAATTTCTACTTTGGTTTCATCTGACATTCTCCCAATACTCTTCCAGAACATCCAAATGCTCTCTTGCAAACTTTACACACACCCGTATAAGTATTGGCTTGAGTAGGGGGACACATCTGTCCCTGGAGCCTTAGTGTGTTCCTGTCGGTAGCCTTTGGAACGTTGGTCCCAGCTTTCTGAAGGTGATTCACTAGGTCTCCCTGTGTGTTTCTGGGATTTTTGCTCACCATTCTTGAGATCATTTTGACCCTATGGGTTGAGATCTTGCGTGGAACCCCTGATCGAGGGAGATTAACAGTGGTCATGTAGGTCTTCCATTTTCTAATTATTGCTCCCACAGTAGATTTCTTCACACCAAGCTGCTTGCCTATACCCACACACACACACAAACATCATGGGTAAGAAGATCATGCTGCTTTATTATTCTGTTATTCTGTAAGCATTGAATATATATATATATATATATATATATATATATATATATATATATATATATATATATATATAATTAAAAAAAATATATATATAATAAATTAAAAAAATATATATATATATATATATTCAGTGCTTACAGAATAACAGAATAATAAAGCAGCAAGATCTTGCATGCTTACATTTCATGAAATATGAAAGGCATATTAAGTGATTTGAATTGAAGTTAACCCAAGGTAAATATGCAATAGTGGTGCAGACTACTTTCAGACCTGGAATGCAAGGACAAGGGTTTTGAATTTGAGTCTTCTTCTGCAGGAAATGAGTGGCACAACTAAATAGAATGAAGTATGAATCAAAATATAAAATACATTAGTTCCTTCAAACTTGATTTTCTGATTTATAAAGCTTTTACTAATAAGTTGAGGTGATTATGTGCACCCAACACATAGAGTATTTATAATCATAAACACAACTACATGTATATATATAAATCAGTATTTTGCTAGGTTACTAGTATATTTAAATTACTAGTATATTAACCAAATACCATGTCTCCACATAAATCAGTAATTAGGCACATCATGCTGGGTATATGTGAATTTAGAAATGCTAAATCATGGCAACATTGTTACTCATGAATGTACAATTTCAGGAAATATATTATCTAAATAATATTAAAGCACAAATAGTGCTAATAAGTTAAAACAGTGATAATATCCAGGTATATTTCAGGTTATATTTTATCTGAACACTGTACAATCTTTTTAATATGATATTTTGCTGTATATACAAGTTTAGACTCACCACACAGTGTGCACTGTGCAGTTATTAAAGAAATGAGTCAACAGAAGACTTGGTCAATTGAGACAGATAAAAGATTAATGGTAGCCTCAGTGTGGGTTGAAACCACCTACACACATATATGATTCTCTACAGCATTTGCTCACAGGAGTAAAAGAACACAAATAAATGACTCTGAAGTTTCTCTTTTTAATTATGCCACTGGAGAAAGTTGCTTCTGCTCTTAATTTTTATTGTTATTCATGCATGAAAGTAAATGCAGGCTATTTTGTTTTACAAAGAGTATATTCATTCCGCTTTATCCTATATTAGGGTCGCGGTGGGTTTCCCCATGCCCATCCAGGGGAGAACGTTTCGGGCACTGGGCAGATACACCCAGGACAGGGTGCCAATCTATCGCTGGGCACACCCTCACACACACAGACACGCACGCATACACACTCTATATGGGGCAATTTGGAGAACTCAATTGACATGTTTTTGGACTGTGTGAGGAAACCGGAGAACCCGGAGGAAACCCACGCAGACACGGGGAGAACTTGGAAACTCCACCCAGATGGGGATTCGAACCGGAAATCCCTAGTGCTGAGAGGCGAACGTACTAACCACTAAGCCACCATGCCGCCACAAAGAGTATATTGTATTTAGAAAAAAAGTTTACATTGGGTCCTGATCCTGAGGTTGTGATCCATCATCTTTTATTAAGGCTGTAATTGTTTAATTGTTGTTAAAAAACAAAAAATATCTAAAATTATTTTAAAATAATCTTAATCTTATATTAATATTCTTTATTTAGATTAAATTAATCAATTGGCCATGGATTCTCTGTATTGTAGTGAACTAATATAAACATTTGAAAGGAAACCTTACAGTGAGTGACACATGCAATAGATTCCTGACTCATGCCACTCTATAATTCATTTAAAATGTCTGTAAAAATAAAGTGTGTGAATAGGAATAGCACAACATTGTTGGATAGTATATTACATTAATTTAACTGCTTTTGGATGTTCAGGTGCTCTGGTTTGTTTGAGAGTGTGAGTAAATAATTGTGCTACTACACAATCTACTGCACATCCTACTACATATTTCTAGAATAGGCTCTTTATTTAGTATGAAACACCTATTAAATCTGAAATGCATATCCATTGCTGATTTAATAGGTTGCGCTGATGATGTGGTGAGGTTACTTAAAAAATTCTGACAGGCTTTAGTTTCAAAACAATCCACAGACTTTATGAATATATTAACAATGGTTTACTTCAACACTCTGCAGGATACACATCAAAATGCAAATATTAAGCTGTTGAAGTGAGTAAAAGGTTAAAAAAGGCCCCACTGATGCATAAAGAAATTTTGATTACTGTTAACCCCATCAGACACAGTTACTTAATCTCACTCTAAATTGTTCAGCTATGATATTAATTTTAGGCTTAAAGCAGCAGTCGAGTATTTTCAACCAAACTGTTGAACACATTTGTTATGCTTCAGCTCAAATCCCTTATGTTAAAGTTTGTATTTTTCTTTGTGAAAGATCATAAAATAAGGAAACTGTCATTTTTTTTGTTACTACCAACAACATATACCTTTTGTTTTTACAAATAAAAAGTGCTACTACCAGTTTATTTTGTTTTAGTTATAAAGGAAGCTCTCTGGAGCACAACTATTTATGTTACCATAGCCCAAAAACGCAAAACATAATTGTGCATAAACACATTTGATTATAATTCACTATGAGCATCATTATTTTTAACCATGCATGTGCACCTGCACACAGTTATGTGCATCCCTGCTTATATGACATCCTTCTATACATAATGGATGTATACTATCTTCAGCTTTATCCTCTAGGGGGGGTCCCTATACCCATCCAGGGCAGACCGTTTCGGGCGCTGGGCAGATACACCCAGGACAGGGCACCAATCTATCGCTGGGCACACACTCACTTACACAGACATACACACTCAATATGGGGCAATTTTGAAGAATTCAATTTACCTTGATCCAGGTTTTTGGACTGTGGGAGAAAACCGGAGAACCTGGAGGAAACCCACGCGGACACGATGAGAACTGGGAATTTAAGGACAATCATTGTACAATTTAGTCAACTATATTATAATGGGGACCCTGTTTCTCTCTAACTTTCACTTGTTTTTGCTGTTGCAGCGCACTTCCTGGGAAAAATGTCCAATTTCAGCCTTTTAACATCTTCCAACCTTAGTTTTGTCAGTGGAAACATAAACAGACCTGTGACAGTGTTCAGTGTTCTGACCTTTACTCTGCTTGCCATGCTGGTTTTGTCCACTTTTGTATGGAACCTGTTGGTCCTGGTGACCATACTGAGGGTACGCACCTTTCATCGTGTTCCTCACAACCTTGTGGCCTCAATGGCCATCTCAGATGTAATGGTGGCTGGACTTGTAATGCCACTAAGCCTGATACGGGAACTTTGTGGACGCAGATGGATTTTTGGAAGAGCCCTTTGCCAAATGTGGATCTCGTTCGATGTTTTGTGTTGCACAGCCAGCATATGGAACGTGACAGCCATTGCGCTAGACCGCTACTGGTCTATCACACGACACCTTGAATACACATTAAAGACAAGGAAAAAGATATCCAATGTCATGATCGGACTTACATGGCTGTTGTCCTCCATCATTTCTTTCTCACCATTGTTTGGTTGGGGAGAGACATACTCTGAAAAGGCTATGGAGTGCCAGGTGAGCCAGGAACCATCTTACACCATCTTTTCTACTTTTGGTGCTTTTTATCTGCCTCTCTGTGTCGTGCTGTTTGTTTACTGGAAAATCTACAAAGCAGCCAAGTTTCGCATAGGGTCCAAGAAGAACATTATTACTCCAGCTGCAGAGACTGTTGAGGTAAACATACTATTTACATTGTGTAATTTTTTTTTAATATTTTATCCAAAAAGCTTAAAAGTGGGAGCCAGTGGTCATACAGTTAGAAAGCAACAATCAAAACTGAACAAAATAAAATACTTCTGCAAGTGCATGCCTGTGTAGCCGAATAACCAATAAATTATTATACTACTTAGCAGTGGTGAAAAATAAGCATAGTAAATTGGCACCTTAGTAAGTTAGAAGAACTAGGCAATTGCCACTATGCCAACATGCCATTCTAAAAAACTATTGTTTTAATACACATTTTAATTAATTTGTAATATCTGTTATACGAAGCTTTAAATTTTAAGCAATGTTATTATTAATCGTAACTACTAAAATGTGTGTATTTAAGGTAAAAGAGGTGATACAACAGCGTCCTCACATGGCATTTACTGTCTGCCATGCCACAGTTGCATTTCAGACAGACAGTGAGACCTGGCGTGAGCAGAAAGAGCGACGTGCTGCACTCATGGTGGGCATTCTGATCGGTGTCTTTGTCCTCTGCTGGATCCCATTCTTCCTCACTGAGCTCATCACACCCCTCTTCATGTGGCATGTATCACCCACCTGGAAAAGTGTTTTTCTCTGGCTTGGTTACTCAAATTCTTTCTTTAACCCTCTCATCTACACAGCCTTCAACAAGAATTACAACAGCGCTTTTAAAAATCTGTTTCAATGGCAACACTGAAAACTATGAAAACATAGTTATGAATAGTCACTTCATTTAAACAGGAAAAATTGTTACCAGTTTACAAGTAAAAATATTAATATTCGTATAATGCTGCTTGAAACTTTGCAATCTTTTTTTTTTAATGACTTTTATGATTTAAAACATCACCTGATTTTCACATCAACATACAGACTGGCTCATTTCGACAGGACAGATAGCATTGGATAGATTATGATCAGACTGATGGAGAAGCTGAAGGAAAAACTGGTTTAGCCATACCTAGAGAAACAGAAGTTTAGACATGCCCATACCTATGAATAAGTCAGGAAGCAACACAGATGCAGGACCTGTCTCTGGGAGACTATAATTACATGAAGAGCAGAGAAAGACATGAGAGGTGAGGTATAAAATCAAATGAGCCACATATAGAGACAGTGTGAAGCATGTGGCACAGATTTTGAAAGGGTATGCAGTTACTGCCCATGGTGCCAGTTGTGGACATGGGTGGAAATATGATGAACATGCACACTAGGAGTTATTTGGGACCTTATAGACTGAATTCTGGAACCTAGAATGCAAGAACAAAAACACAAAAACAAGAATGCAGATTAGCCAGATGGAAAGGAGAATCATGCTAAAGAGCAGCCTAATTAATAACAGGGAAAAACTAACAAGGTATATCAAGAACTAACATTACAACTGGAATGAACACAAGGTAACAGGGAATAATTTAAAACAAAACAAATTTTAACGCACAATAGTACTTCCCAATCTATGATTAACTGGAACAAAAAAAAGATTTCATAGGTTTTTTTTTTTTTTTCTCACAGAATTAGGTTCTGGATATAACAAAAGGAATACAAATGCGTAAAGTCATCACATGAAGTAAGGGGAGAGAAAAAAAAAAAAGAAAGATTGTGAACCCATGCTAAAAAACTGCTATTATTTGGGATCTGTTACATACTCAAATTGTTCTTAGGATATTGAATATTACTTTTTTTTACATTACTTTTATTTTACCTGATAACTCTTAGCATCTTAAGAATCATATGATCAAAAATTTATTGTCTTCAGTGTAAATTGTTCATTTAACAATTATATATAGGTTTGGGGGTATTTTGCTACATCATGACTGACCAAAGTCAGGTTAATGCTATGATAATCGATACATTTTTTTGTCATAGGCAGAAATCGTTTTGTCATGAGTTAAGCTTGGTAAATATAGAATACGAGGTCTTAGCATGTCTGTGACCAAAGACAACTGATGTGACTTTTGAGAGTGTCCGAAAATTTTTACTACAATTTCAGTGTGACCTTTACTACAGGGCTTGTATACAAGCCTCCAATTAATAAGGAAATCACTAAATAAACTAAAACTCACACAACAGCAATTACAGAATGATGAAATGTAAATAAAACATTTTTATATTTGTGAATTTTGTACTTTTATATATTTTTTCCTGATGTGTTTTTTTTACGCATACCATTTCCAGTATTCTGCTGTAATTTTATGTTTTTTTTAAGATACAAAGTGCACTGACTTATGAAATAAGCTGGGCATGGTCACACCTTTCATTCACTGTTTTCAAAAGAATTATTGTTGTAGAATTTAAATTTAAAAATACATAATGCACAGTATAGACTTTCCAGTATAGGCATAGAATTCTGCCCAGATGTTGAGTGAAAGAACAAGTTATCTTGAAGAAGTGTTATCTTGAATAATATGACATGACAATTTTATAAAAAGTCACACAGCGCAAATTGTATTGATATTCATTGCAGCAACAAAATACGACCTAATAACATTTCAGAGTATTGAAAAGTCAATAATTCTGAAAAATTTACAATAAAGAGAATGTCTTTTCATATTAAGCCAATGGTTATTCCAGTAGAAATCCAGGTCTTATTTTGCATGTGCTACAATAGTAGACACAGATTAAATGTGGTTTACTGCAGGCAGGTCAGTCCAGGGCTATATCCTTGAGAAATTAATTCATGAAAAAGAAAAATCATGAAAGAGGCTAAAAAATGGCTAACCAAAAATGGCTAACCATGGATTACTAAGCAGCTGATGTTTTGAACCAAACTATAGAAGAAGCAAATGTTTGACAGTATCTTCTGCTTCAAAAATGTAAAAATGTGTAGATAGAGGAAAATTGATGTAACATAATGATAGCCATCCCTCCATACGAACTGTTGTGGGTTGAATGCATTGCAATTCTATATTAGTTAATACAATATACTGAGTTGGTCACTAAATCTTGATAAAATTAAACTCATCTCAGATACACCCAGGACAGGGTGCCAATCCATCACTGGGCACACTCATTTTTGAACTGATGTTTTTTGGACTGGGGAAAGAAAGCGGAGAACCCAGGGAATAAAAGAACATGCAGACACGGGGAGAACATGGAAACCCAAATCAAGATTCAACTACAAAGGGGATTAAGCTCCAAAATCTGACCATTTCACCACACTGACCACAATAATGACAAGAAATTACATGGTAAGATGTTCAAAGATTCTTGTTTTTGGTAATAGGACTGAACACAAGACAAAGAAGTCAGCCCTCTTGCTAATTGTAGCGTCATTAACACATTAGCAGTACTATTTCCCTGTAGATATAAGCCTATTAATTTTTCAATTACATCTCCTATATATGTGCAGCTATAATAACTGATATTAAAACATAGCTTGATTAACAATTTTCTGGGCTTCAGATTTTCAACTAAAACACTGTAATTGATTTAATCGCATGATGATAAGCCCTGACGATCCGCTTTTACTCAACTGTGATTTGATTGAATTTTTAACTACACTAAAACATTGATGAATTTATGCTGTAGAGACACTTGAAATTTTTACTTGAAACTTACGACAGACTACGATTGTCTCCAGCTTTAAACATGGCTTTTCACGTGCATGATGTTTGATAAACATTGTAATCCAAAACTGCCCTCTGCTGGAAATTTGGGGGCATCACAGTAAGGCATGCGTAGAATGCAGAAGAGAAAACACTAAATCAGCATCATGAAGTTACACTGTACTGTTCTAAAACCTCAACGAAGATTAAGTTGTAAAGTTTTTAAGTTTTGTTACCAGAATAATTATTTATGTGAGTAATATGCATCCTCTTTTAATACTACATCAGAGATAAATAAAAAAAGAATACCAGGCAAACCAGAGAGATAATATGTAAATAAAGTAAGTAAAACAAAATTTGGAATTACCTAAAAAAATAAAATAAAAAAAGCATGTAAATATACAAGAAGCAGTTAACCATATGAGCAAAATTTAAGTTAAAAATCAAAGTTTTTGGCATGAGGAAGAAAACAGTAGATAAAAATAAGAACAGAAGAAAGTATTAGCGGAATGCAAAAGGGAGAAGAAAGTTAGAATAGAGTGGGTTGTGAGGAAGTAAGCAAGAGGCGGGCAATGGTTAATAAGTGGTTGAAATAAAGTAAAAGTGAAATAAAAAGAAGAGATTGAAATTTTTACACTTTAGTATGGATAAATAGGAAAACCAAAAAACAAAAAGTTTGGTTATAGGACAAAAAAATGAACAAAAAAGAAAAATAGGGTAGAAAGGAAATGAGCAGGAAGTATCAGTTATGATGTTAGAGTCAGAAAGGTTAAAGAAGGAAAAGAAAATATAAGTAAGAAAGTAAATAAGAAAAGTATGTAAGGATGAAAATCTGGCCTGGAGAAATTAGGAAATAAAAGGACAACAAGCTAATCTGAAGGGTTTAAAAGGCTGAAAAATCAAAGCAGGAAAGTAAAAAAAAAAAAAAAAACATAAAATTTTGTAAAATGAAGAAGTGAAGAGTTGGTGGGAGAAAGTAAGTTTAATAATAATTATACATTAGAAAGGATTTGAAACAAATGTAAGAAAAGAGAGTAGGGAAAAATATTACTAGAGGTTTTGATAAATGAGGGTAAGAGGAAACAAAACAGGACAATAAAAAGTAGGAGTTTTTATGGGGGTGAGAGCGATGGACCTAAACTAGGAAATAAAAAAGGAAACAAAACATGATTTACTATACATAATATACATGTGTGTAAAACAAATGAACACCAAATTTAAGGTTATGATGTAACAAAATAGAGGTTAGCTGTGTAGAAATAGAAAAATTAAAACGTGTGTGTGTATGCATACATATGCAGGACGTATTTACCTCAGCTGCTGCACAGTCGTGCCTGAAGCATCACCGCTAAAAGACCTTGACAAACTCTGAAACGCGTCCAATCGGAGGCGTAATTGGATCATTTAATTGACAGCTGGATGCGGTACCTAGTGACCTGAGAGGATTAGGATCTGACATCCCTTTCTCTGACTAGCTGACACAGCGTGACAGGCCGATTACCGCAGATTTTATCCACACGCTCGCATTTGCCGCCGCCATGTTGTTGTTCAGGTGAAGTTGTGGCATTTAGGCCCCCATCACAAGCCCAGCTTTCTGCAGTCCAGTGGCTGCAAAAGAGTTTATTATTCTCTAATCAATGATGTTTGAACGTGTCGGACGTCCTTCAGACGCCGTCATAGGCTATGCTTGATGTCATATTCCAGTGAAATAAATACAGCTGGATATAATTCTGATTTAGACATTAAGCGCACTTGATCAGCATGAAGGCTTGATGACGAAAGGTCAGCAGGTAATGAAGGACATATCAAATCAGGTGGATTAGGATGCTATCACATGATGAATTCATTAGCATCCAATTAGGCTGTTGGAGAGGCTGCAGTACACCTCGGCAGTCCGGCAGGAATTCTGTCGGCGTGAATTGGGCAGTATGTGATTAACGGGATTCTGCCGAGGGCCAAGGGCCACAAGATTCACTGCCCCATGCCTTAACTCCTTACTCATGCTCATAATGCTAATTCATTGTCTGCCGGGATTTAAGATTCAATTTCAGGATGTATTGCACTTGTCATAATATGCTGAAATAATGGAAATTAATTCTCTTAAATGAGAGAGTTGTGTTGTATTTTTTAGCCAGTTCAGAATCCATGGCAAAATGATGGCTTTACATTAGTCAAGGATGTGTAGCCAGCTTTATATCAACTTTTTAATAGCATGTTCGTCTCTCAATGCTGGGGATTTCTGGTTCGAATCCCAAACTGGGAGTTTCCATGTTCTACCCATATCGAGGGGTTTCCTCATGGTTCTCCAATTTTCTCCCATTCCAAAAACATGGATTTTAATTGAATTAAATTCAATGCTCTAAATAGCCCCATAGTGTGCATTTGTGTGTGTGTCTGTGTGAGTGAGTGTGCCCAATGATAGATTGGCACCCTGTCCTGGGTGCATCTGCACAGCGCCCGAAATGTTCTCTCCTGGATGGACATGGGGAACTACCAGCAACCCTAGTAGAGGATGGTCCCTGCTATAGCATTACATTACATTATGTATCCAAAACGACTTACAGGTATCTTAACTTAGTTAAAGGCAGAACACTGAATTGGTACAGTTCCCCTTGAGCAATGAGGGTTAAGGGTCTTGCTCAAGGACCCACATTGGTAGCCTCAGTGCACCTGGGATTTGAACCAAAACCTTCAGATTAATAGCCCAACACTGAGCTACCACACCCTACCTATACCATTCATAAGCACAATATCACATATCATCTACTCATCAAAAGACCTGCTATAAAATGACTATATACTGATAATATGCACAGCTAATATATACTTAATCAGAGATTTAAAATATTAACAAGTGTGTATGAGTCGGGCGGCACGGTGGTTTAGTGGTTAGCACATTCGCCTCTCAGCACTAGGGATTCCTGGTTCAAATCCCCATCTGGGTTGAGTTTCCATGTTCTTCCCGTGTCCGCGTGGGTTTCCTCCAGGTTCTCCGGTTTCCTTCCACAGTCCAAAAACATGGATCAAGTCAACTGAGTTCTCCAAAATTGCCCCATGTAGAGTGTGTTTGTGTGCGTGTCCATGTGTGTGAGTGTGAGTGTGGGCCCAGGAATAGATTGGCGCCCTGTCCTGGGTGTATCTGCCCAGCGCCCAAAACCTTCTCCCCTGGATGGGCATGGGGAACCCCCCTGCAACCCTAATATAGGATAAAGCGGAAGATATTATTAGCTGTAATGTCCTCTTGCATAGGAATTGAAATGGTCAAATAAACAATGTTAAAACACAAATCAGGTTATTTGGACTAAACAGTTTCTTTTGTATTATATTGACTAGCATTGTATGCAAGAATGTCACATTACAAAATGTAAAGCAAAATGTAAAACATAGGGCAAATTAAATAAACTCCATCATATTGTTGCTTAAATAAGAAAGCTTTGTAATCCAACACTTCAAACAAATAATTAAATACTGAAGTTAGATATGCATCAAGTATGCTTTATGTGCTGATAAAAGCATATGGCTGGCAGTTAGCATGACAACAATAGTAATCAGATTAAACAAAACAAAACAAAAAAAGATTTATGAAAATTACTTTTTCAAAAGGCATGTGTAAATGCGGTGGAATTGACAATAAAGCATCCTTGTAAATATAATTATTATGGATTCCTGTAATCCCTCAGAATCAAAACATGTTAACATTTGGAAGACATTTCATTTTTATGTTTATATTGTTAAAGATGGCGGCACGGTGGCTTAGTGGTTAGCACATTCGCCTCTCAGCGCTAGGGATTCCCGGTTCGAATCCCCATCTGGGTGGAGTTTCCATGTTCTCCCCGTGTCTGCGTGGGTTTCCTCCGGGTTCTCCGGTTTCCTCCCACAGTCCAAAAACATGGATCAAGTTAATTGAATTCTCAAATTGCCCCATTTAGAGTGTGTCTGTGTGAGTGAGTGTGAATGAATGAATAATGAATGAATGAATGAATATTGTTAAAGACAGACAAATGATCGAGTTTGTATGACTTGCCAAAAGATCAAATTCATTCATTCATTCATTATCTTCCGCTTATCCTCTATTAGGGTCGCGGTGGGGTTCCCCATGCCCATCCAGGGGAGAACATCTCGGGCGCTGGGCAGATAGACCCAGGACAGGGCGCCAATCCATCGCTGGGCACACACTCACTCACACATACACACTCTAAATTGGGCAATTTTGAGAATTCAATTAACTTGATCCATGTTTTTGGACTGTGGGAGGAAACCGGAGAACCCGGAGCCCCCCCCCCCCCCCCCCCCCCCCCCCCCCCCCCCCCCCCCCCCCCCCCCCCCCCCCCCCCCCCCCCCCCCCCCCCCCCCCCCCCCCCCCCCCCCCCCCCAAGATCAAATTAGTATTTAAAATTACATTTAATCTGCAAAAGAAAGGCCTAAAACAACTGCATTGGTCTAAAGCTTGGTGTGGGCAAATAAGGATTACCAATGCATCAAGTACCTATACTGAAGATCTAAATCAAACAAGTATTGTACATAAATGCATAAATCTTGTACTTGGTCATTTATTTATTGAGCAAAATGATACAATATAAAATATTTGGGTAGTTCAAAAATATTTAAACAGTTTTTGAAACATGAGTGCAAGACTTATTTTAATTTAAGAACAAGACGCTATTCAAAATAGCTGTTGCTTATCAGGCTGAAATAGTTTACAAAATCAGCTTAATAAAGTCTGGTTTGCACCAAACCTTAAAGCACAAAACCTTAGTGGGAAGCACATGGTTCTGTCAAAAACTAGAATCACATCCAATATCCCACCATAAAAACCAAGATAGTTATGAACAAAAAATACAAATAAAACAACTGAGAATGACCAAATAAAAATAGAGCTACAAAAACCCTAAACAAATAAAATTTGCAAGTGGGTTGAATTGCAGATGTAGATGTGAATAGATGTGTTTCTTCCCTGGTGACCAGACTCGGGCGTTTTCCTACCTTAGGTTATCTATAATATAGGAAGCTTTGAAAAATAATAAAGAATTTTACCATTTCAATCTCCTATGACATGACTCTGTTGTTTGAGTCTTAACATGACACCATATACAAGAACAATTGTTGTGGTTTGGGGGAAAGAGGGAAAACTCTGCGGTTTCAACAGTGACATTGACTGGTTATTCAGGGCACCTACACCAGGATCTAGTAAATAGTAAAATATAACCAATATCAGCAATTGCAACTGATAGTCTCCAGGAAAACCTCCACACATGAAATGAAATAAGGCATAATAAAATAAAATTAAACTAACTAGAGAAAAGCTTCTGTTTTATTCATTCATTCATTCATTATCTCCCGCTTATCCTCTACCAGGGTCGTGGTGGGGGTCCCCATGCCCATCCAGGGGAGAACGTCTCGGGCGCTGGGCAGATAGATCCAGGACAGGGCGCCAATCCATCGCTGGGCACACACTCACTCACACAGACACACTCTCAATGGGGCAATTTGAGAATTCAATTAACTTGATCCATGTTTTTGGACTGTGGGAGGAAACCTGAGAACCCGGAGGAAACCCACGCAGACACAGGGAGAACATGGAAACTCTACCCAGATGGGGATTCGAACCGGGAATCCCTAGAGCTGAGAGGCGAACGTGCTAACCACTAAGCTACCGTGCCGCCCTTCTGTTTTACTTTATCTTTAATTGTCTAAATATCTTCATTCAGTAGTTATAGGGGATGCTGGAGACATGGATACAGATACACAAACACATTTTCACTGAAGGGTAAATTTGTTATCCGGCATTTCAAGTCAGCATTTTTATTTTATTTTATTTTTTTTAACCACTGGAAGACAGTGGAACTCCTGGAGGAAAGCCACACAAACATGAAATGAAATACATGAAGAGAGAACCTTCTTGACTCTGTCTGGAAATATAAAGACCTAAAACACTGTATAAATACTGTATATATATATATATATATATATATATATATATATATATATATATATATATATATATATATATATATATATATATATATATGTTGTTGTATATGTATATGTTCTCCCCGTGTCTGCGTGGGTTTCCTCCGGGTTCTCCGGTTTCCTCCCACAGTCCAAAAACATGGATCAAGTTAATTGAATTCTCAAAAATTGCCCCGATTAGAGTGTGTCTGTGTGAGTGAGTGTGTGCCCAGCGATGGATTGGCGCCCTGTCCTGGGTCTATCTGCCCAGCGCCCGAGATGTTCTCCCCTGGATGGGCATGGGGAACCCCACCGCGACCCTAATAGAGGATAAGCGGGAGATAATGAATAATGAATGAATATATATATATATATATTCAGTTTAGTAAAACATTTAGAATAACATTTTTAGTCTGAAGTTTTAACTTTTAGGCATTATCTAGTAGGACAGTCTTAAAAACTCTATTCATTGTTTTACCGAACCCAAGAATTAGAATAGAAAATAGTATGCTCTGTATAGTACTGTGAAACGGGTATTACTGTGCTTAATTTCAGACACCTCCACAGTTAACCTTTCATGCTGAGCTTTCTGGGAGCTCTGCCAACTTTCCAAGCTAAGATTGCCTCCTGAGAGGATGCTGTGCTCATAACACACAGTAAGGAGCCTGAGCTGAGTGGATAGCACTGCTGCATTAGTTCACCTGCTGAGATCATGAGTCTGTTATCGTACACCTCAGGAGTCAGTTAATTATGGCGTCGCTCAAGGTGTTGATGAGGCCCTCTTCTTCCACCTTTTGTTGTTGAGATGTAGACACAGCAGTGGGAGGCTGAACTTCCAGAAAGGTCTCGACAATCCAACTGTGTCCTACAACTCAGAATTAGATACTGTGCATGATCTGAAACAAATCATTCCCAAGATGACTGTAGCTGTTCTAGAACATTTATTGGACAAGAAGCAAGGTCATCAAAGAATTAATGTCTTTACAATAGTTTGCAAAAAATCACTTTTACCAAAATCAAGTACGCAACAAATACTTTTCTTTATGTAATATAATAAATCTTTTGATCGTGTATATATATTTACAATATAATAATATAAAGCCTTCCATTGTAAGCCATTTGGAGAACTCATCCAAATTCCAAAGGTTTTTAAAAGTTCTCTGAAAATATGCTGCTAATAAATGCAGATGTTCTATTTTTACAACTTATTTATTATTATTAATCATTATTGTTAATAATCAATATTGTTAATCATGCAAAAAAAAAACATCAAATTAAACATTCTATAGATCTTTAGTTTTTAAATGTATTGCATCACTATCGAGAGGCATTGTACGTCTTGATAGTTAAATAAAAAACAGGTAACATTAATATGTTAATAAGCAATGCGGTGTTTATACATGTATAAACATATGTTAGTCTACCTGATGGCCACTAATCAATCCATTATTGAAGAAGTTAGTTTTAAAGGTGCATAGCATAATAAAAAAAATCACATTACACTTGCTTTCATGTCATGCTACCTGTGACCATTGCATGTACAAACCCCATTTCCAAAAAAGTTAAAACACTTGTATTGTATTGTATAAAAAAATTTATTAAAAACTGAAATATAAAAATGTTTTAATATTTACTTCCTTCTTAATTTATTGGAATAATGTAAAAAAAATATATAGAAAACATAATTATATTTTTTTTAATCAAAGAGAACAGTAAAAAAAAAAGTTGGGACAAAGAAATGCTTACTTACATGGCACAGCATGCCAAACCCAAACGCATGAGACAAGAAACCAGGTAACCTTAAAAGTTGTTTAAAAATGCACAATAAAAGCAGGGCACATGCACATCCTACATACCACACACAGGGCCCTATCTTACTCAATGTGCAAGGTGCGTCGCGGTGCTCATTGCTCTCTAATACCCCACCAACTGTTTATTTTTACGCCTTGTGTCAGAACCATCTAAGTAACAATGGTGCTTGAGAAATATCTACACTAGTGTACAAACCCATAGCGATTGCCAGTTCACAGCTATGCATATTATGGCATCAACAATAAAGAGAATAAAAAATAAAATAACATTATTCTACATCAGGTGGCTTAGTGGTTATCACATTCGCCTTTCAGTACTAGGGATTCCCGGTTTGAATCCCCATCTGGGTGGAGTTTCCATCTTCTCCCCGTGTCTGTGTGGGTTTCCTCCGGGTTCTCCGGTTTCCTCCCACAGTCCAAAAACATGGATCAAGTTAATTGAGTTCTCCAAATTGCCCCATATAGAGTGTGTTTGTGTGCGTGTCTGTGTGTGTGAGTGTGTTCCCAGTGATAGATTGGCGCCCTGTCCTGGGTGTATCTGCCCAGCGCCCGAAACGTTCTCCCCTGGATGGGCATGGGGAACCGCCCAGCGACCCTAATATAGGATAAAGCAGAAGATAATAAATGAATATTCTACATCAACACAAAATTGCACCATAGTGCACTGCACTGTTGCAATAACAATCTGCCAAAATCAGAACGCACCTGGGAATGACCAGTGACACGTTAATTGGTGTAATGCATGTTGCGCCAAAAACACACACCAGAATAGTTAAAAGAATTAGTGCATGCCTTTTGATATTATTACAATAGCAAAGACACAATAAAACACCCTAAATCAAGCTGCACAGTGCGCGGTTGGTGGCTTACCAAAAATCACAAAATATGGCCCATAGAATTAAACAATATTCTTCAATACTCTGATGCACACATAACCCTTACAACTATCCCTACATTACCACTCTTACATATAGAGTCTGCACACCCTACACATAATAAATAAAAGAAATATAAGAAAAAACTGTCGCTCACCATTCTGACCTTGATGCTGCTGCATTGTCCACGCTGAGATGCTGGGGGAGCTGTTGTCCTCCCCAGCCATTTTAAAAGATGAGTCATTTGTTTCATGGGTGAAATCTGTTCTGCTAAACCAGTGGGAAGCAGTTATCTGATGCTATGTTTGTGTTTTTGCATTTAAGGTTCTACTTATTTTTTTAAATTAATGGAACTGTACTTATCGTAATCATAAGTGGGTGGCACATTATTTGAATCATTTAAATACCCATTTCCTTGACACTTGGCACTCCTACACCCCAATTTGAAAAGGCATTATATAAACAACATCACTTCCATAGAGTCCAACATTTTGCCTTGAATTGTTTGTGTAATGTAACTGGAGGGGTAGTGGTGGTTAAATTAGATAAATGTAAAAAATTATTGGCAGGTGTGTTGATGTAGTACAAGTGATGTATTGCTCTGTGTTGTTTCTGCTTTTAGTACAATATTTTAAAGAATTTAACAAAGCATGAATTCAACAAGAACTGATATGCATTTTCCAATCAATGTATGGGTACTTACTGGTAATTGTCTTATAGTGAATGTTCTCCTGTATGATGTGAGTTCAGAGCTTTAATATTTTTATATACACCCTTACGAAAATAAAATTTGAATAAATTAATGAGAACAGCAAAACACTTTACAACCACAATCGTCTATCTATTATATCAATTTTATCCATTCATTCATTATCTTCCACTTTATCCTCTAATAAGATCGTGGGGGGGTTCCCCATGCCCATACAGGGGTGAACATTTCGGGCGCCAATCTATTGCTGGGCACACACACACAAACACACTCTATATGGGGTAATTTGGAGAATTCAGTTGACCTTGATCCATGTTTTTGGACTTTGGGAGGAAACCAGAGAACACGAAGGAAAACCACGCGGACACAGTAAGAACATGAAAACTCCACCCAGATTGGGATTCCAACCAGTAATGCCTAGCGCTGAGAGGCGAACGTGCTAACCACTAAGCCACCGTGCTGCTATATCAATTTTAAAACAAAAATTTATGAAAATTCTTACTCTACAGCAGCACAAGGCCTTGAAGTTCAACTGTTTTAGAAAATTAAATTAAAAGGCTTTGTCCCTAAAGAAATTGAGAGCATATCATTAGGACAATTATGCTTTAATAAAAGCATGTTAATTGAAAACTAAAGTATGACCTGGTGGAGCATTACATCCTTCAACACTATCTTTATGAAAAAAAGGCCTTTGGGTTGATTTACAGTAGTTCTTACATTGGGACCTAGTCGGGGGATTATTATAATAAAAAAGAACCAGGGTAACTTTTTTAATTAGGGCATTCATTCCTGAGAACAACATACACTCAATGTGACAAGTGATTCAATGATAGATTGTTCTTGCACAAGGTATTAGTAAGTTAACCCACTTTAAAGAAGGATAGAAGGACAATGTCTAGAAATCTGTATGCTTAAAGTCTGAAAGCTGTATAAAAGAGAGTTAAAAGACATTTATTTGGTATTTTATTTGGGTGTAACAAAGGCATAAAATGGCCATACTAAATAGATTAACATAAAATTGGGAATTTTGAGAACTATGACTGCCACCAAGAACAAACTAACCATTTATCACAAACATAAAATCTGCATTGCTTTCAGGCACTATTATTTTACTATTTTATACCAACCACTAGGAGTATTATTCTATCTAATATAAGAATTCATTGCAATTAAAAAGTGTAGTTATGTTGTTTCATTTCTCGTTTATGAGGACTGAAGTACCCAATAACAATTATAGGAAATATTTAATTACAAGTCAGAGTTGGAATTTTGTATTAACTTACTATAAATCTCAAATTAAACTTATATTTACACTGTAACACTAGAATTAGATTTTACATGTGTTTATGAGCAGTTTCAAAACTTCGTTATAAAATAAGTTTTTATAACATAGATGATAAAATGGTAGATTCATTTTAGTTGAAAAGACTACAGACTCAGTCGGCAATAAAATAAACTATAGTATAGAGTGTTAATTTGACAGCGAATCACGTGAAGTGGGTGATTTCACAAACTAGCACTCTGCAGGCCCAATTAGCTCCACAAACCAAAACAAACATACTACAGCCTGGCAGAATGAACAAAAACAAGCTTGTTAATAATTGGTGTTAACCTATACATAATTAGCATGTAAGGTCAAGGGCGATCAATATATGAGAACTAATTGGTGGGCTATAGAACACTGGGTTGAACACTGTATTCTGGTGAATCAGCAGTTAAATAATAAAAAACTAAGCAAATTTGATTAGGTCATAAGCGCTTTATTAGGCTGCCATAGTCCCACCATAGTTTACTTAATTAGGAAGCCCTATATATATCATATACTCGTGAGGAACAACAAATAATTAACTACACTAGGATTATGTAAGCGAAGCAGGCTATTACACAAAGCATCGTGTACCGGAATCGGGCCGAGCAGCCTAAATTTCTCTTATTGTCAGGGTAAAGTATCAGGTTGCGTTTGGACCATTACCTAAATCCCTGTCTGAAAGGCTGCTTAAGAAGCTTAGGAGGCTGGGTGATCAGGAGCAGTCGCTGAAGAGCGGTGCGTTCAGCTCGGCTGAGTCTTTATAAAGTGCTGAGGCTGAGGCTCGGCGTCACTGCGGGGCCCTCGCTGGATCTCACAGCTGTAAGCTGCGAGAAGAAAAGGCCCGGGTTCGGTCGTGCACTGGTGAACTCTCTGTGTCATTTAAATAGCCTGCCTAACTACACTGATATTCCATATAACTCAAAACGCTGTCAGTCAAAAAATACATACACCGATATTCCAAATTCCATTTGAATACCGTTATATATACATATACCAGTATTCCAGAGATATATATATATATATATATATATATATATATATATATATATATATATATATATATATATATATATATATATAAAATCCAACAGGAGCCACTTGATGTCGAGTAAATTCTGCTCACATAATGCATATATTACTGCAATATAATAGATTTTTTGTCGAAATAACGAATTGTTTTTCAATTCATTTTAATCTAAAACAACAGACAAAAGTATATGAGTGTTTATTTAGAATTCGTTCCCATATTGTAAAGATACACGTATACTTATCTGCTTTTTACATAAATCAACGCACAACCAATAACGCACCAAATTATTCGTTTTTTATTAAGGCTCATTTAGGGCTGAGTGTATAAGGGATGGAGAGGAAACATAATTATGAATTATGAATTTTGATAAAGGCCTGTAGGGCTCTAATATGCTGCATTAGCCTAATTAACCTTTCTGGATTCCAGATGATGCAGGTTTGGGGCAATGGGAGTGTGTAATCAGGGCGTGTCTAGGCAATATCGATGTCACCCCGTCACACCAAGGCTGGATTTACACCTCAGTATTCAGAATAATGAGTACTGATGTATGAGCAGCGAGACTTTAAGATCCCTAAACCTGGACCACGTGCTTTATTATATGTGTGAATGTGTGACATAGTCACGTAAGTGGTGATGAGGTTGAGAGAAAGAGCGAGAACAAACTCTGTCTTTTGTATTAGGTATTCTGGATATTCTGAACTAACAGAATCGTTAGTCAATAGACAATATATTGCTTAGTTATTAAGTTGTTTGTGTGTGTGTGTGTGTGTGTGTGTGTGAGAGAGAGAGAGAGAGAGAGAGAGTGAGTGTGTGTCTTTATTGTTTTACAGAGCTGCAGAATCAGCACATCAGTGTTACCAGGCATTACCCAAATTGCCAGGTAGTGAGTAAGTGACGAGTGGATCTGAGTAATCGTGTTCTTTTACATTGTTTTTGGTAGTACGTATGTCGGGAACCCAAATAAAAATACTTTTAAGAAAAATATTTTTAAAATATGGTTGATAAGAACGTTTCTGGTAAAAAAAAGACCACGGATTAGTTTCCAGTTATACTGAAATGATAAAATGTTGTAATGAGAGGCGTGCCAGGATTATTTTTTGAATGCATATTCTATCGCGACAGATACATGACTGTCTAAATTTTGCGAGACAACATAAAACAGGATAAATTGAGGATAATGAATTTTCAAGAACATTTAGAATTACAGTGTTCATTACAATGGCAGAGGAACAATGCTGGCAATTAATAATTTTGCTCAAGGGTACAACAGGGGTTGATTGGTCCTGATTGGCTTTTAACCCTTAAAATTTAACTGATTACCTCACACACACACACACACACACACACACACACACACACAATGACTGATTCATGGCTCACATAATTAAGACTCCGAACCCTCAGGTAGAAGAACAGGTTCAAGAAATCAGGCAGTTGAACGGTTCAGGCCGACTGCATGATTTTGTACCTAGCTAAAACCCTAGCTACATTTTTAATTGAAGTTACGATGTGATTAATGCTCTAAATTAGACCGCTTTAAAAAGCACTCTGCTTTGTAGTAATTTGGAACGAAATACGTTTTTAAGTGTAAAATTAGCCAGATCTTTCAAATTGTAAATGTAGGTCCAGTTTGCTTTCCTAAACTTAAACGCACTAATTGACAATATGGCATTGATATTTGAATAGTAAGAGCCATGTTGGTTAGATTTTTTTTGGCTTATTTACTGAAACCAAATGCGGCAAAATTATTTATAAACGAGGTTCCTATGGGATAGGGTGGGTTTTGTTTAAGTGTGTTGGCACTTTAAAATGACTTAATATAAAGTTTAGAGGGTATCCTAACTAAATAAGAAATAAATATTACTTATATATTTAGGCAAAATAATAATACTAACGTGCCAACCAGCCACGGTGCCCCTTCTTTTCCCACTGAAAGCTGAGAAGATTTGTTTTGTGGCAAAATATATTTTACAGGAATTGAAGTCTTTTGTAGGCCGCTGTAAGCTGTAAGTAACGTGTCCAGGTTTTATTCTTCGGACTTTTCTTCATTTAAACACACAATAAAAAAATGATACTGTCAAAGTGCAGAAATAAAAAAATAACTCGTGCAGAACTCGTAGATGGCTCGTTTATCCTCCGCATTTAATATCCAATTTAAATGCATATGACTCTAAGTGTTACTGAGCATGCACTTTAAACATTAGAGCTAGATGAGCTGCAGTGTAATAGTGACGTGTGAATTCCTACACACAGTACGTTCTTGTCAAGTTCCACTTATATAATTCCTTTAGCCTTTTCGGTTGTTTTAGTATAAATTAATTTAAATTCGAATGTAGAACAGAGATTTTCACTCTAATTACTAAGTTGCAGGCCTAGTTCAGGCTATGACTACAGTAACAATTTCAGCAAACCAGTGACACATTCATTAAATAATACCCTTTGACATTGCTGTAACAATCATGTAAAACATGAAAGCAAAAATGTATACTCATAAATTATTTTAATCCAAGCTTAACACAACTTATAGGTTATTCTAACTACCTTTTCAAAGAGAATTATGAGTGGTAAATGTAGTCATTTTTAAATGTTGGTTTGAAAGTTGGTCATATGTTTCTCTTCAGGTGGTAATGCACGTCAGATATTTAATTGTCTATGGGTCAAGTGGGGACAACTATTCCTTTCTTCAAAACAAGAATTTAGCTTACAAAAAAGGTGGTCAGGTGAGTGGTGTCAGATAAATGTATTTTAATTTTTTGGGCTTATACCTTATTAAATTTCCGTATTCACTGCAAGCAATATTTCTGCTTTTATTCATAAACAATTAAGGCTCAAGGTTAAAAAGCAGCATCAATTTGAACTGCCAATCAAAAGCTCACATCTGCATACTATCATATATATTTGCCTTTGTGTGTCTGTAAAATTACAGTTATTGTCCAACAAGGTTCCACATGAAAAAAACATTCTACAATACACGTATTTGTATTCTTCTTAATAAATACCAGTGTTACAAAATATAATAAAAGAAAGAAGAAGTGTGCAGTCTTAGTATTTAAAAATTGTAAAACTGATCAAGGTTTTCCTATAAATTATATTTATCTGAGCAAATACTTCAAAACCTTAAAATGACTCATGTTTAATACATTGTCCACTAATGATTCAACTACCATATATATATATATATATATATATATATATATATATATATATATATATATATATATATATATATATATATATATATGTGTGTGTGTGTGTGTGTGTGTGTGTGTGTGTGTGTGTGTGTGTGTGTGTGTAACATGGAAACATGAGAAGATGTGAGGAGAAATTACATATAGTGCCAATAGCAGGAGGCTAAAATACCTAGAATCAATAAAAGAATAAAATGTAAAAAATGTTTTAAACTTACTGACTAGAGTAATACATTGGTGCAAGCTTCAATTTCCAAGAGGTGATGATGTTGGATTTGAAGGGCAGGAAAATGTCCCTCCTCCCCACTGTGAATCCCATACTCCCTTTTTCTCTACAGCATCTGCTACTTCATTATGGTCGTCTGTGGCGAACAAAAAGGCAAGGAGACACGGCACTTCCTCTTCATGCATCTTCTTTCTGCTCCATATTCATTTCAGGCATTAATATAGATGTCGCTGAGTCTAGACTCTTCTCACATGTGGTTTAACCAAGAATGGGTACATCAAAGGGCAAAGGGTAAAGCCCACATACTCTGAGTTTAGTCTGAAATGTTTTGTTTTGATTTAGCAACACAAATTTGGCGTTTTTATGCTTTCTTATTTTGGTCACGAATTAGTAGCAGTTTTTACCATATGATCCATAGTTTATAAATAACACTATTTTGTGTCAATGCTTTGCTCTCCATCAATACATACAGAATTCCACGTGCTTTTTTTTTACATGAAATTTCCTATTAGTTTGTTTAACTACTTTCTTAGTTTAGTACTTTCTGAATCACTAAAAGATCTGTATAAACAAGCGTGTATAATAAATCCATATATTTTTAAATAAACAAATGTATGGAAACGTGAGATCATTAGCGCATTATAGAAATAATACAGTTTTCTGACATTAAACTTGAATATTTTTTGACTAACTGACTGGGATTTTGTTCCTTCTCTGATCACGAAGCGTTAACGGCATTGTGCGGGAGGCGATGGAGCTTGACCTCGCACACAATGGCAAAAAAACTTTTTTTAACCAAGCAAGAGAAAAGCTTTCAGTCTTACTTGACTTCACAGTCTTTCGCTTTCTTGCTCCTGGTGTTATGCTTTCTATGTTGCACAGGGTTCCCTGCACACTTTCCCTCACACAGTTTAAGAAATCTTCATTGTTTATTGCTAACTCTGACAAAGTTTGTATTAGCAGAGCACATTCAAATAGAAAACTTAAAAGAAACATATTTCATATTGTAAACCTGACATTTCCAACTTTTTGTTCATTTATTTTAACAGATGGCATGTTAAGACTTAACAAATTAAAACACCATAAACAAAATAAAATGTTATAAAGCAGTAATATATAACCGATGTGTCATATTCAGGTTCCCGGTCCTCTAGTAAAGTAAACGTTTACATTACACGACTGCGCTATTATGTATTAACTCATTGACTAAACTGAATTAAAGATTTTTTTCAGACTTTCTTTTCTGACTGATTTTTGGAGGTCTCTTTCAGATTTTTGTAGTGACATATGGCAAATAGAATTTTACAATATACAGGATGACCAAAATATAAACAATTTAACGTGAGTTCAGCAAAAATGAAGCAATCGGTGCTGGATTTTAGCACAAGGATAATTATCACATGATGGCGCGAGCACTACACTGAACACTTTAGTTAAGATGTTCTTAATACTAAGATTTCTCCATGGGAGCCTGAAAAAAAAGCAACGTAAAAATTTGACTTTTGTGAAAGAAACATATAGAACTCAATTTGGTTACAGCAGCTGCCTTTAGTACAACGATTTTGAGAAAGGTTTGAAAAAACACAAGGACATGTTACATAAGTGAACTAAGTAAATTTTTGATTTTCTATATCTGTTCATCATTGTCTGTAATTATGTCAATATAGAGATAAATATAAGTCAATATACTTTTATAATAAGAATGTCACGTGTTTACATCTTTTAATGTGTGACTAAAGGAGTACACGATAAGCAGTAAACGTTTTCCTTGCAAGGGCATCTATGTATATATTCCGGTAGCACGAAGTTCGTCAGTGTGCACCTGTTGCTTGGCAGCTGGAATGAGTAACTTGCTGTAGTTTTCCACTTTCACAGTTTAATTATACAAAATATATGCGTCATGGGGCCTTGTTCGGAAGCTCAAACATATTTCAAACATAGTCTTAGAGAAAAGAACAGCACAGTGACGATTCCATTGTTTAATTAACATCTAGCATGTTGAATTAGTTCAAGTACTTCTGGTTGTTCCCAACTGAACACATCTTAACGCTGTATTAATTCACCACTGGGACCAAAGTACTCATTTAAAGGATTTCATTCTGTCTGTACGGAAGGCCATTTCAGGACATTAAAAACAAATTCTGTTCATAAGGCTCCTATTTTTTAATTTAGAAGTTGTACCTACAACAATATAAAAATAATTTGTGTTATCAGATAAAAATAAAAATAAAATTATGTTAAAATGTTACCTATATGAATTATAACAAGTCTTATAAATATGGATCACGAACCACAACTAAAAGGATTTTATTTTTGCTTATTATTTCAGATTTGTATGAAAATAACAATATTCCATTTTCAAGGTTACTCCGTTGATAATCTACGCAAGACAACAATGCTTTAATGCACGTTAACAAGGGTTAATTTAGGTGAAGAGTAGTGTCGTTACAAATTTGAAATATATCAGTCTTGTTCATAATCAGAATAAGTAATTGCATAATTTTTAAGACACTAATATAAATTATAGGTATAAATACCTAATATTTGCATATATTGATCATGGCTGGATTTCCCGAAAGCGAACGTTCTTAGCGAGTTACGAACAACTTTAAGAACGACGTAACTTTAAGAACGCGAATTTTACGGCGCTTTCCCAAAAGCCTTTTTAAGTCTACTAGACTAAGAGAGACTTTTAAGTCGTTCTTTGTAGACTCCGCCCCTCAGTCGAAAGGCACCGTCAGTCTAAAACTGAATCACAGATTACCACACAATCCCTCATTATAATGCACAAAAATAAACAATCAATTTAGAAAACATATTAAAAAAAAACTATATAAACAATAAATAATCATATTTAAATTCGGCTGCTGTTACAAAAAGCGGGAAACAACCAATTTTTGACCAATCGCTTACCAAGCAAGCTTATCAATGGGTGCACTTTTAACCTGAATGCATTATTCAGTGGCATGGCAAACCAACAGCGTAATATACACTTTTCTGAAAGCAAACTAAATAATATGCTTGATTAAGTAGAACAAAAAGACAAATTATTTACATGATTACATTATTTTCCAAAGCACGAGATAGTTCCACCAACAAAGAAGAAAGTGGAGGATGTGCTTGCAATTCAACTAATAGATCAGACATAAACTGTATTTGGCAGGAACATGAATGCCACATTCTTCATCAGGAAGATTTAAGCCAGCACCAACTGCAATGTTCGGTTATGCGGGTGAAAACCTAAATCCCCCTGATGTATATATA
>JAFMOD010000535.1:1401487-1453987 GCA_019802435.1 Corydoras maculifer | reverse complement strand
AATAAATCGGGTGCAACGTGTTTTTCACAAGCAAATCATCTAACGCACAAGAACACGAGGTTTGCTTCGGCTCATTAATGAATGTATTCCTTATATCGTATAGGAAGGGCAACTTAATTATTGTATATGTAGGAACACATAACACGTATACCCAGAATACTGGCGTAATTAATACAAAAACGATTCTCTTCACATTGTTTTAAGATTAAGATTGCATACTTCTTAATCAATAAGACTAATATGAGATCAAGTTAGACTAATAACAATATAAGAACAATATAAGTTATTACAAGAATAACTATATATATATATATATATATATATATATATATATATATATATATATATATATATATATATATATATATAAGTTAGTTATTCTAGTAATAATATATGATAACGAGTCTGTAAACGGTTACAAGCGATGGATTTATAGTGCATTGTCAAAAATCTTCGCTCAGCGTAACAGCAATAAAGGCTAATGGTTGGCCAATATAAGAAACACCTTACTAACTAGTCAATATTGGGCTACGTAGGACCTATTTAGGAAATGTTTGCGTGATTGCGATATGTAGAGCGACCATGTAATGACATATGACGAATTTATTAAATGTGTCCACAGGGACGACATATGACCAATATGCCACGTATCAAACTAGCTTATATCAGCATATGCTTTATTCTAAGTGTCAGATGACTTGTAGGCTCCTATCTAGTAAGTTACTATCGCCTATGCGCCCAATAATAGACTTGAAGAAATGGTTAGCTCATACTGATTACAAGGATTAAAGTCTAAACATTGGGTTATTATGAATCACCTGTATGCAGATTAAGCCTGTAGGATAATTGCGTCACTGTGGGTTACTGTTACTTTAAATGCGGAGAGCGAAGCGAGGATGAGCGGCTGTCATTTAGCGGAGTCATGAGCTCACGTGACACAACTGCTTCCTCCCTATTGGTCAGAGGCACGTGTCTAGGATACTAGAAGTGCTACGTCACACGGGAGCCTCGTATTAAAAATAAGAACAAAAATATCGTAGTGAAAGTATTTTGGAGCCAGTTGGCACCTCTTTATTTAGCTGTTATTTGTTCACTGAGGCGCGACTGCTCCACTGGCTTTTATAGCGAGCTTTCATTATTTTAACCAGATAACAATTCATTAACATTACTATAATTATAATTATTTCGTGGAGCGCACTGTTGAATTAAAAACAAAAACTATGATTTTTCTTTGTACATACGTAAAGCGCTCCGGTGTTATTTCCTAACGATCGAGAGGGAGATTCTGAGATTTGAAACGTTTTATTCGTTTTTGACGATTTCTTCTGCTTGATTAATTGAACACATTTCTTAGAAATATATTTTTTTCACTTTTAAACCTGGAACTGCGAGGTGCAAATCTGTGTGGGACAGAAAGGGGTTAAAAGAGTTTCAGGATGGAAGAGAAAGATCAGAGGAACAGAGATGCAGGAGACGAATCCAACCGGGCAATACTGCCGCTGTTCGAACCCGCTGGAAATTTGCACCGGATCACCAACTTCTACATTGACAACATTTTACGCCCAGACTTTGGTCGCAGGAAAGAAAGCACCATCGTGGTTCATCCCTCTGCTCGAGACGACCTTCTCGTTACTGGTAGAGAAAACCGATGTGCATCGGAAGCTGAGACTGAGACCGATCGTGCGGGATCACCGGTGTCGGGTGAAAGCGCATCGAGCCCTGCGCCTAGCAGCGCAAAAGCGGGAGCGGACAGCGATGCAGAACAGTGCGCCAATAACTCGGATTGTAACGTGCAACCCAGCAAACAACCCATGCTCTGGCCAGCCTGGGTCTACTGCACCAGATACTCGGATAGACCCTCATCAGGTTAGAGTTTCATCCGTGTTAAAATATATAAATAAATAAAGAAAGAAAGAAAGAAAGAAAAGAAAAGCTTTGAATGGAAAATTATAAAATGAAAATGATATAATGTTCTGCTTGTGTTTAGATATAAAAAAGAAAAACCTGAAAAAAATCGTTAATTTTCCAGGTTTTAACGGTAGTTTTATATGTATTTAGGCCTTTTACGTTCTAAACGCAATAGACAAAACGAAATGTTAAAAAAACGTTAATGTATTAAACTCATAAACCTCAGCTGAAATTAAATGTTAGATTTTCACATTGAAGTTTTTTTTTGAGGTTTTTGCAATTGTCCAAGATGTTTAAAATAACGAAATGTGCCTAATGCCCATAGTACGTGGTTTATAGTCATGGTTTATGCGAAGTTTATGCAAATACATGCTTGTCCATTATCATAGCATATAACATGTTCATTTAAACACCTAACAGTAAAAAAGAAACGACTAGTTATACAATTTCGTATTGCAAATCTTGTGTTATATGGGCATTTTTTTCAGGGGAAATATTAAAAGGTTGTTTGACGCCAAACTTATATTAAGGTTAAGGTTGTCTTTATATAAATCTGACTCTGATCAAGACTCCTTTTAATAACCAACAAACGAATTTAAGTTTCTAAAAGTGACATAAATCAAAAGAAACTCTAAAATTAGGCAATATAATTTTTCAGTAAGTTATCGAGGAATATCTGAATTCGAAAAATAAATATTTCATAGGTTTAACCAGACTTTTTACACATACGACAAAAATTCTAAGCTAGATTTCCCTTTAGAAGACCGTTATTATTCACAATATTAATAACAAATATTATTAATAATAGTAGTATTATTAGGAATGATATATCTATCACTAGAACCATAATTATCAAATGGATTTAAAGTACTTTACCCAATATTTAGCCAACTGGTTATTAAACAACTAATATTGAAAAAATAATTAAATAAGCAGAATTGTTTTTTCTATGTTTTGAGCAAAAATCCTACCAAGTTTTTCGCCTTTGTTCCTTCTCGGTCTTTGTCATTATTTCATTAGCATATTTTTGTTGGACAATGGGGCTAAACACGGTTGAAGCAAGATTTTTTTTAATACAGTTCTTAAAAATGATAGCATACCACGGCCCTACGTGTTCATTTCATTTAATAGAGTTTGGTTCCAATAAATTTTGTTTGTTTGCAAAAGTTTAAATATAAACGGCGCACAAATGCTCAGTGATCTGTGTGAAATATAAAATGTATTTCGAGCTCTAATTTTAAACGTCATCTTGCATATTATTTTTTTTAGTAAAATTGACAACACATTGCATCCAAATAGATCGAAATTTATTAAGTTGTTAAGAAAAGTAAGTGCAAGTTTAAACCGAATGCGTATTGTTCTGATGGATGCTAAAGGTTAAAATTATTCATTTTTTTAAAACTAAATGTCTGCATGGTCGTTGAAAATACCCAGTTATAAAGACAAAGCATGATATAATTTATTAATTAACTCTGGCAATGTTTACGCCATCAAAAGTTAAAGTACTTTTAAAACATAAGATTTTATTAAAAAACATATTTTTGTACATATCCAAGATTAACTGTAAGCTGTTAACATATAACAAAGGCAAACTAGCTATCTAAAAACAGTGTGATTCTTCGCAACATTTGCTAACTGTTATAATGTTATAAGCAGCTAGGATAAAATCACATTATAAAAATTAGGTTGCCTTGGGAACAGAAGGGAAGGAAGGGGCTCGTATCCCCACCCGTTTTTCCACTCTTCCCACCCCCAACTCTGCACAGGCCCAAAAAAGTCTAACACCCTTTCAAATATGGAAATGTGTGAGATGCAAATGTGTGAGGGCGAACTTCTTTGTTTGAACATTCTTATAGATAAAAAAATGTTTATATTAAAATGTAAAAAATGTCATTAAGACAGGGTAAACTTAAAATGTAAACTCAAATACAGAGTGAATGTAACAAAACAATAATCATTATTACTATTATCATGCTTTAGTTGTTGTACTTGTTCCTGTCAAATAAATAGAACAGATAGGTCATTTTAAGAAAGAGAGCTAAAATTACTGTATAATTTTGATCAAGATGTTTAACTTTTTGTTGTGCACTGCAAAAAAATAGCTCAAAAACTTGAGCTACTGATAAGTGTTTCTGTAAAGACACGAAATACACGCGCAATTTATCATTTGGAATATTCAAATCTCCACTTTTGATCATATTTTAAAAATATATAATCATATAGCAATATTCGAAACTTTTTTACGTTCAGACTTTCGCTTGTTAATGCCTGATTATTATTCAGCCTTGACTTTGATGTGAGTTTTTTTTTTAACGAATCTATAGAGTTTGGCTATTATATTAGTTTTACATTTATTTTTCGAACACATGGCCGTATCTAAATCAGCTCCTACCAGATAAGAACAAAAACTTCTAAAATATAATGTTAACACAATTACCAAAGTTAAGACTCTTTTTTACCTAAACTGTAGAGGCTACCCATAAAAAATAAACCGATAAACATTAGGTATTTCACGTAATTGATTTAGAACTCTCAAGTCACACAGGTCTAAAAAAGTAAAATAGATGTTCTGCACCCCCAGGCTGTAGCGTGTTAACGATGAGCCATCGCAAGATCTTATAGAGTTTTATGGAAGCGCTAGTTACTAGTATAGTTTAGATATTAACTTAGCTTAAAGTCATTTGAAGTTATTCTGTTTTTAATGCATGGATGCACAGACAGTCAGACAGCACTTGTCTGAAGTGAAAGGCAATGGGAATAATAACCTATAAGAAAATGTAGATGTAACTCAGGCCTAAATTATAATAATGTTTTTTCTGAGTGATATTAAGTATTAAGTAATGACACGAGATAAAAAAAATGGTCCTATGGATTTGCTTGAAGTTTAAAGCAACGTAAACAAATGTTTTATACAAAGAGGTCCAGGTCATCGTTGTTTGTAAATGTAAATGTGAAACCTCACAGCAAATTGTAAGGCTGCTCAAAAAATAAGTCAATCAACTCAGAGAAATAGTCTAGTTTATTACACCGTTATTATTATTACAACATAAGCTCCATCCGAAAACATTGTTTCACTACAATGCGACCTGCAGACGTGATTCAGATTTACATGGTTTAGTCAACAATGTCACTAATGCACAGTTTATTTGGTTCGCAGGGCCCCGATCGCGCAGGCCGAAGAAGAAGACTGTGACTCGAGAAGACAAGCGGCCGCGCACAGCTTTCACCGCAGAACAGCTGCAGCGACTGAAGGCCGAGTTCCAGTCCAATCGTTACCTGACCGAGCAGCGGCGACAGAGTCTGGCCAACGAGTTGCAGTTGAACGAGGCGCAAATCAAAATTTGGTTTCAAAACAAGAGGGCCAAAATCAAGAAGGCCACGGGCACCAAGAACTCCCTGGCACTGCACCTGATGGCACAGGGCCTGTACAACCACGCCACGACCACAAAGGAGGACAAATCGGATAGCGACTGACCCCAACCACAACACACTTAGAAACCATGTGCGAATCGGGGCTCTCTGAAGCAGCAGTAACTGGACTAACTTTTACAACTTTGCAATACTTTCAGTGTATGTAACCTGTTATTATTACGTGGCGTGAGACCTATTTTCTTTTGTGATTTTGTTTTCTTTTTTTTGGTCGCAAACGAAAACTTTGCTGTCTCTCCAGCCGAAGTAGCCTACGACGATTTACTTCTTACAGACATCTGATCGTCTTGACTCCATGCTAAAACCCAAAGAATTTTTATTTTCCCGCTGCATTCAGGCGACTGTGATTTTAAGATTTTTAGTTTTTTTCTTTAAAACAGATACTACGTTTGTGGTTATTTTACTACTTTTTGTGTTAATATCGAGAATGTTTTCCTTGTTTACCGATCTACACATAGGCCACACGATCTATACATCACAATGAACTGTACTGTATTTATAGCATAGGCATATATATATATATATATATATATATATATATATATATCTGATAATGGTTACATATCACCATCATTTTCATATGCAACACAATCTTATGAAGCCAATCCCAAGTTATTTTTTGTACCACATTAAACTCAAATGTCTAAAATCATTTGTGACATAATTAAATGTTTTAAGGTAAATCACCATTTTAAGAATTGATTTAAAAAGATTTTATAATTTCATGCCCATGAAATGTAATATATCCTAATTTACAATGATAACTGCTTGATTAATTATGGCAACAACAAAAAGAAAGAAAATACATTGTTGTTTAAGGAACAAAAATGTCTTTTCTTTAGCTAAATATAATAATGTGATGTTAAAATAAAAAGGTTTGGCCTGCTATGCTTGGCTTTTTCTACATAAGATTGGGTTGTTTAAAAAACTAATCAAAACAAGTTTCAGGGTCCGGCAACTGAATGAAAGTACTTTACTGAGGTAAACCTATTTTAAATAATTGTTTGAAGCTTTTAAATTTTTTCTATTACTTTCTGCAAGACGTGTATATTTCTTGTTTTACATATTTCCTGCTTATTTATTATTGCATTTATATGGTTATATTGCATTTTAAGAGCAATAGTCTTTATATTTGTAGTGTGTGTCTGTGCATTCCTTTCATCACAAAGAAAAATGTGGCTACCTTCTGACAGCAGGTTTTGATCTCATGTATGAATCCACAATAATCAGCTTGCGTGAAATGTTCTTGTTTTTTGTTATTTTTTAAGTTAGTTCATGTTACCATGCAATAACTTTGTGTACTAGGCCTTTTGCACAAGAGCTAAGTCAAGAGCAGTTTGAGATACCAAATTGTGACTTTTTGTTTTGGTGTGAACTGTGTCATATCGTGCTTTTGAAGTGTGTATGGATCAATTCACCAAACAAGCACACTTTGCCTTAAAAGTTCTCACATGAACTTTTTAAAATTTTTTTATGAGAAACTGTGCTCTTCATAACCTATAGGCCTAGAAGAAACATTTTACAGCAGAATCTACAAAAGATATAATGCAAAATGAAATAAATTATGTTTTTTTTTATTTCATGTGGTTTCTTTAGATATATTCTTTAAACAGATGTAAATAGTTTGTATCCTGTTTATTTGTGTAATTAATGCCAACTGGATGATCAATAAACAGCAGTTATTTGTAAAACATGTTTCATGTCCTTATGAATACATACACAATATTGGCTGACAGAACAGAAAAAAATTAATATAAAATGCATTTATTTGTTGAAAAATTAGCCATTAATAATGTTAAAGATAATGAGTTCTGGAATAGAACTAAAGTGAACTGAGGGGCGAAATCTTGATAAAAATTCCAAAATAATAACATACTTAAAAGATCTTTTATTTCTACTTAAATATGTTCTAATCTTATCCTATACTAGACCAAATATTTTGTTTTCATGCCATTATAATCATTACATGAGAGTCTGTATAACATTAGACTTTACACTGTTCAGTTCTTTAGTTTTCATCACACAAGTTTAAAAACTTGACAATTATTTTGATTTGCAGTTGTGATATGGGTATTCTGAACCAGTTAGCATTCTTACGAAATCAAATAATTTTTTAGGACAACATTACAGTTATACACATTCATGTATCTAATGTAATCTAAAATAGTCCAAACACGAACTGAGCAAACTAGTTTTCTAATAAGTTTAAGTTTTGAAATATTTCATGTCGTCAGCATATCCTAACACTAGATTAAATTATGTATCAAAATTAACATGTAGAAGATGTATCGCAAACATTAAATATTTTTGGTAACTTTTAAAGGTTTTAAAATTGAAAACCTTATATGAAAACCCAACCCAAGTTATGAAAGGAAAAAATTAACGCCTGCTTCAGGCATTACATTCACAATTCTTTAGATCATGATTTATTAATGTTTCTGCATTTTGCTAAATTTTATGTTAAATATTTTACTATCATGTTAAAGGATTTAGAATTTTAAATCTTTCTAGACCGTTGTTTATAAGTGATAAAGAACATGGTCTTTTCTAAATGTTTTTATTCAAGAAATTACTTTCTATTCCAAACTGGAATGCTAAAAACCAAATTAACATTTGTATATATTACCCTTATGAGCAACCTTATTCTATGCTTATTTCCCATTTTATACATTTTTTTTACTATATAGAAATATAAGGTTGTTGTTCATCTCCTTATTTACACCCATTGTTAGTTCTCTTTACTATTTTTTCTAACAGTCCTGATTCTCAATGAACCACTACAGGGTATTATTTGTGCAGTGGTTGCTTCTCGGCACTGCTGTGAAACTGACGTAATGTGTTCGTGTGTGTTTCACTGGTATGATTTAATCAACACCACAGTGCTGCTGGAGTATTAAAACACTTTGATTCAAACATTTTGGCACAATGCCCACTTTTTGGTTGTCCTCTGATTATCAGTCTTTTGATTATCAGAGGACTAAGTGAAGAGTACTAGGTTTAGGAGGTTAATGTTGAGACAGCATCAGTGTCTATTTTCTTACAAGAACAGTTACAAACAATACAGTCTTTGGCAAATTTTCGTATTCCCAAATATCCCAGAGTACCCAGAGAACAGCCACAAAGGCACAGGGAGGACATGCGGACTTCATACAGAAGGAACTCTGTTCACTGCAACCAGAAATCAATCCCGGAACCCTTACTTACTATGAGGTGGAATCTCTCACCGCACCACTGCACAAATATGCTGCCCAGTAAAGGGTACTAACAAAGTATGTAGAGAAACAAGTGTACAGAAACAGTCTGCAATTTGTAGAACTACAAAGTGAAGAATATATTTAGTAATGGAACTTGAATTGAACAATAAGCACAGAAGCAAAAAGTTGTACTTAATGAAGAGCTAGGTGAGTGTGGTTTTTGCATTTTTCACTTTGCTTAAATTTTTATTCATTTAAAAAAAAATTTTTTAAAGGTGGTATAAAAGTATTACACATAGTTCATAATATAAATATAAATATAAAGCCTATTTTTGAAATGGCACAGCCTTAATCTTTAACTTGATTTAAATAACTTTACGTTACTTTTCATTCAAATAATTCCTAAATTGCATACACAAAATAAATTAATCTGATCCAAAATTGTAAAATAGTGGTGCAAAATCTCATGCACACATTTATTGAAATATATTGCATGTTGTAATGTTTAATAAGGAAATTACACTAATTACATTATTATGTTTAAAGTCAGGAAAAAAATCTATACTGCTAAAAACAGTGGTTAAACAAAAAGCTATACTTATTAATTGAGCCAAAGTGTCAGCATTTTAAAAGAACAGTTTGAAAGTGTAAAATAAAGTAAAATATACATTTAAACATGATAATTATTTAAACTTTTTAAGTATGTTTTAAATTAGTTTAAATAAATAAGTAGATATTACATGAACTAAATGTATAAATATGCAAACTTCTATCAAAACCAAACTAGTCACAAAGGAAGAAAAGTTGCAAAACTGAATAGGCTCAGTATAAAAAGCAGCTCTAAGGAAAAAAAATTGCAGCATTGACCTGCCTTCCTCAAAGCACCAGGATCTCATCTGCATTTCTATTCTCTGACGTGGAAGTGGCCAGCGACTCTACAATCCTTTGGAGCGAGGCTGAAGGTCAAAGCTCCCTCCATCTCAACTCACAGGTGGCTCTCCTCCTCCATTCCAGCCACAAAACTTTCATCGCTTCTAGTTTGAACTGCAGACATCTCTCCAGAAGTTTACATTTCTAGAATTTCATTTCTAGGTCTAAAGTTCAACCTGATGTTTAAATATTTTTGGTTGATACATTTAACAGAAAAAATGGCATTCATGCACATGTCAAAATGGCTGGATGATTTGATCAATGTACATTAAATCAATAAACAATACACATACTTTTCCAAAAAAAATTTCTAGATAAAGAAATGGTCAGATGGTCAATAATTTAATTGCCATAATTTTATTATTGAACTTTATAACATAAACAGATTGAGATATGTAAATATTTGGCTTCTTACAAGCACATATCAATAGGATTTGTTAGTTAGATGTTTTTATGAAAATTTTTGGACAATAAACCAAAAGATAATTAGTGTAAGGTCAAAATTTTGTGATATTTAATTAATATTATTTATGAAATAAGAAAATCTTAGGAATAGTAATGAAGATGACCAAATTCAATATTTAAACTAGCTTAAATGAAAAAAAAAACATAAATAAATAAAACTAAAAAGTATGCATTGTTTATTCAAAACTAACAAAAAAATCCCACACAATTTGTATAACTGAAGATCTCTGACATAGGAACAAGAAAGTGAAAATAGCCTTTAAATCAAGAAAAACACCAACATTAAACAGACAAATCTAGTAATGTTTAATCTAGAACTAACAGTTTTAAAATAAAACACTAATGGTACCTGTCAAATGAGAGGTCATACAATTGGGACAATTTTAAATACATTTAATCTAAGTGTTTAAACATCCAGTAAATGAAAAACAATACAAAATAAAAATCTGACTTGCACTTCTTAAAACTGTAAAACATGAACATATTCACATGTGCGCTCAAACACACGCACACCCCATGGTCGAAATTAATGAAAAGTTTCTATTTTACTTAGGTAAATGTAATTAAGTTACACTTAATATCTGAGATTTCAAATGCTAATATATATATATATATATATATATATATATATATATATATATATATATATATATATATATACCCCCCCCACACACACTGTATATAAAGGTTAAACGGGATTAAATCACAAAGACCTAGAAATTCAGCAAAACATGTAATAAGCAGGGATTTTAAGACTTTTATAAAGAAAAACTAAAAAACAAAGCCATTAAACCTTTGAAAAGTTTAAAGTCAAAGTTTCAGTAGCAGGTCTGCAATCATTTCTGTCAGTTTAGACCAAAACATCTGTCTATTGTGATCAAAAACTCTCATTGACAGCTAAAGCGTCATACCTCTCTCAGTCCAGCGTCTCATCAAATCTACACCCATGCCCCGTGCTGAACTCCAACAAATGGCCAAGCCAAAGGGCAGCCAAGCTCAGAAAGAAAAAACATATCAGAAAAAGTATTGTGCCCCCCCCCATTTAGCCTCCATACAAAAGGGGCTGCGTCCTGACCCCTCCCCCACAGAGTCATTTATCCAGTTTGTGTGAGCTTCCTGCTCAGATCTGAATATGCAATGAAGAGTGGCGGAAATATAATTAAGGCAGCGAGCAATTGCTAAGGTGAAGAATGGAGACGACATCAGGCTAATTTCACACCCAGCTCAACAATGGCCAGGCCGTCGTCGCACAGTGCAGATCAAAGTGCTTTGGAAAGAGTTAAAAGGAGGATTTAAGCATGCTAATCTACAGGACAAATATATTTTAATCTTGTTAGAATACAAGTTAATGCCAAACCTAACAGCCCAACAGCTGATTTTAAGGAAAAAAAAATAAAGCTCTTTGTTATTTTTAGCAAATGTTTTATTACAAAGAGCACAAATCACGAACAAAGCATCTTCAGCACCAACCAGCCTGTTCTCTTACCCAGTTACCTAGTGTTCCTTGGAAATGGGGCCTGGCCTGGCATGTGTGTCTCAGCAGCACCTTGGTAACCCTTGATCTCTCATGGATTTAGGCTTATGTCGCCCGGCTGAGTACAAAAGGGAAAAGCCACTTTCTTAACCTGAAACATTTAGAAACGCAACCTTGCTGTTTCCTGAAGCCAGAACAGAAAAAGTAGGAAAGGAAAAAGAGGCTTAGGGGGTTAATTACACTCTGTTGCAGAGCAAATATGAAAATGACTTAAAGTTTCTTCTGTTTTTTGAGCAAAGGTGTGCTTAAACAGAAACAATTCTGTTGGAAGAATCATAGCACAAACAAACTTCAAATAAAAGCTTTGCACTAGAGTGACTAAGCTAACAAACAGTCTATGACAGCTTTTTTGTCATGTTTTGCTGTCGAAATTTACGGCAAGATTTTAAAAATATTATGATTGTGTTTTCGACTTTATGAAGATGCTGACTTATTTTGCTTGCATGTATTAAGCTGTGCTATTTTGCAGTGCCACAGAAGTATTTTTTTTATTTGACCAAAATAGTTCTAAGATTATACAATAACAAATGTAAAAAAAAAAGATTTCCACAGAACAAACGTGATTATGTATTTGGCTTTTGTTCTGAATCTAATTTGTGATGTAATACATGGGAAAAATATTCAAATTGATTTATACAGCACAATTGTAGCATACATGAAGAGTAGCATACATGACAGATCTAATTTATATACATGAAAAAAAACATTAGTTTAGTAAAGAATGGGTATATTACCATGCACTAGAAATACAACATACACCAAAAGATATTATTGAGACAATTATGTAGTATAAACTCCAATACTTCCTGATTTACTACTTACTTAAAAATAAATTTCTTAAAATTTAAAATGAAGTAGTTACAGACACACTGATATTCAAATGCATAGTTATTAAAGATTCTATTATATAAGTTATAAAAGACACATTTTTGAATATGTAAAAGTTTTAAAGCGTGATAAAAACCAGAATGAGATTTTACCAATTATCACTATTCTATTGTATTCATACTAAATCTTTTGTACTCTGAAAACATAAACAAGTAAATTTGATACCAGCCACAAAAATTAATTAATTTAAAAAAACTTTTTATTACAACTTTTGATTAAACCTTTTAATCAATTTGGTGCAATGGATACGCATTTGAAAGTTTTTTTTTTTTTTAAGAAAAAAGGTTTGTATTGTATTCAGGTCAGTGAAGAAATCCAATCGGTTGTAGCACCAGCAAAATGATATAATAACCAAGAACTAAGCAAAAAACACTAACAGCAAATGTCTGAAATTTCAACATACCAATGGTCAAAAGTTTGTAAAGCTTTTTTAAGTTAGTTTAATGCAAATTTCAACTATTTTTCAAACAATTATTTAAAGTAGATAAAACAAGTTATTACACTAAAGTACAGACATCTAAAACAAAGACATTAGAAGTAAAACATCCATGATCCCTCCATACAAAACTTTTTAAATTTATTTTGCTGGGTTTTCTCTATGAATTGCTTTAGGGCCCCCCACAACAGTTATCTTGGATTAAGGTCTTGTCTTCGCCATTTTAAAAGATTATGTTTAATTTTTTTCAACTATCCTGACTTGTGTGCTCAGGGTCTTGCTACCTGACCTATATTCTCTTCAGATGCAGCTCAATTACATGCCCCGATATTTACTTTTAAAATCTGTTGGTATAATTCAGATTACACTGTTGCATCAATTATGGCACCCCATCCTTATTTGGTCATATTATACACAAAACATTGTTCCAACACTCCTGTCTTAACTGGCACCTTCTGGGTTGTTAGCAAATTGCAGATGGGTGACAATGTTAATTTTGAAGCGCAGAACTGCCATGAACACTGTCTGACAGTAGATGCTAACCTTTAAAGTTAACTATTGTTAAAAAACAAATTTAAAGTTGATTTGTTTTTCTTTGTGTGCAAAAAGTTTTACAGGGTAAAGAGCATTACAGAGAAAATCAGGCATTAATAGTTTCTTGTTTTTCATATATAACAGGGCACCAACCACCTGATTATTTTACACACTTTTGCCACTCACAGATGAGTAATACTTTCTCATTTCCAGAATACATTAATGAAAATAAAAATAAACTATATCATATGGTTATCTTTATTTACTTGTACTACTTGTTTCAAAGTCTAAGTTTTAGAAAAAATGTATTATTAACATAAAAATAGAACATTCCAAAGGGTTCGAAAACTTTCAAGCACCGCTGCACACTTAAAATGGTACTGTCACACAAATGCAAATCAAAGAGGCATGTAATGCACACCACAATGAAAGCTTTTCATAAACATTTATAAAATTAAAAACTTAAGTTTAAGAGAAACAAACATAATTTAGATCATCTGCTTTTGTCTACACCTCAACAGAGTCTTTGTCTATAACAGTTTTTGCCACAGTTTCTAAAGTGTGTATTTTATTTGTTTTAAACAATCTTCTACATTTAAACATCATTAAAATCTGCCAGAAGATGTATTGTCTACTGTGTAAATTGTGGAGTGTAAATATGTGAGCGATTATAATGCCTTGTGTTGGACTGGGTTTAAGCATTGAATATTTATTGTTTAATTAAAATATATTTTTCTTACATTAGTCTTTATAATACAGAAGATTTTACATTTTATTAACCATCCATGACGTTAAATCCACTGTGTTTAAACAATTAGTTTAGATCCAACTTTTGTCCTTGCACATGTACAGTTACAAAGTATTGGGATGCAGTTTGGCATTTAACCAGATAACATTAAGCAGCAGTAGCATGATATACAGAATATTCAGCATCTACAGTGTATATATATATATATATATATATATATATATATATATATATATATATATATATATATATATATATATATATATAGTATGTACAGAGATGGCTGTGGTATGCAAATAATACACGTGGCACAGGTAAATAGATTACTATTGTACTATCAACTTGATGTACAATTGGGTGCTATAGACACAACATACAGGATAAAGTGCCATGGACAGTAGTACAGAAAACTGAAGTAACCTCTAACCAAATGGAGCGATGTGGGGTGGTAACGAAGGACGCAGTTCAGTAAGGAGACTGCTCTGGGGGAAAAGCGGAGTGGAAGTGGAGGGCCTAGTCTATATTCATTGCCTGTTGCAGTGCAGATAGGATACTTTCAGTCACAAAGCAGTAGACATTTGCTAGGATTGCTGAAGATAGGTGTTCATCCTGTTAATGTGAGTGGGGTTATAATTGTCCAATTTCTCCATTTTGAAATACCCCAATGAGCTCCTTTGTCGTGCTACAATGAAAGAGTTATTGTCAGCTCACCACTACTCTCGTCAATTGTTGCTGATATGAACAATCACTTTGGTGTCATCAGAAAACTCGATTGCAATAATGGGTAAAAAGCGAGTGAAGAAATGGGTTCATCACACAACCCCATGGTATGCCTGTGTTTAGTATAATGATGGTGAAGTATGTGTGGCCTGATTCAACATGCTGAGGTCTGTTGGTTAGATCCAGTAACATAGGGAGGTGATAATTCCAAGATCACAAAGTTTAGATACTATTTTAGAAGGGATCATAGTGTTGAATACTTAGCTGAAGTCAGCAAACAGCATTACTGCAAGTGTCATCATCCTGATGTGTAACCTCAGAGTGCAACACTATGGAGAATGCATTCTTTGCACTATGATTGGAGCAGTTGGCAAACTGATGTGGGTTCAATGTTGGTGAAAGGCAGCTCTTCATGTGTGCCAGGACCAGTCACTCAGAGCAGTTTGTAACAATGGGCGTGAGTACTACAGGGTGGTAGTCACTCAGGTGCATTGGGTTGGGGTGTTTCGGCACCAATATGATGGAGGTCAATTTGAAGCATGATGGCACAGCTGTCTGGGCAAGGCACAAGTTAAAAATGTGCCTAAGCACTCCTTTGAGCTACACTGCCCCGCACATGCACTCAGCACGCACCCTGGGATTCCACCCTGGCACGCAGCCTTGCGTGCATTGAGTCAACTCATTTTGATGTAGACATTGGTGTAGGAGATTGTGAGTGGCTGATGGTCTGCAAAGAGTCTGGTATCTCCTTGTTGTCTCTGTCAAAGTGATCATAATAATATATTTGAGCTCATTCAGTAAGGAGATATATGTAGTTGTTGGGGTGGAGTGTAGCTTGTAGTCACTACTAGCATAGATGCCCTGCCACATCAACCGGGGCCAAAAATCAAAGTGTTCCTCTGTAACATTGCTAAGATCAAGGCTCAACAAGCACCAACAAGAGTAACAAGAAGCAAAAGGCTGCAGAAAACTGTCTAAATCTAACTATGATGTTAAAAAGTGTGGAGAACGAGAAGAAACATTTAGTAACAACAAATCATGACTCTCTTTTTCTCTACTCCAAATAGTTAAGGCCTATGTAAATCTTACAAATGCCACATAGGCATATGCAAGAATAAGCTCACTGTATCGATCCAGCTCTTCATAGCTCTTCTGCAGTTGAATCTTTGTCATAAGAACACATGCGAAGCAGCTGTGTGAAAAATTTTTTTTTTCCCAATCGTTTGAAGGCCATTTATAGATTGAAAATTACAATTTAGTGGTGGTTCCAGTGTGGAATCTACAAACTACTGAAGGTTATTCAGAAAACCACACATGGTATGACCTCAATTAAATATAAATCAATATTTAAGCAAACATAGTAATTTTATTTTAGCTTTTGTGATGTTTAATGAATTTTTAGCTCTTGTTTTTGTTTGGTGCTTTGCATACCATTTTATTTACATGTATTATTTATGTTACCTACACCTTGCCACACATACATATAGGGGCATCCTATAGTTTTAAAATTATAGACTGTAGTCTACCTTTTTCCCTATACACAATACTGTGCAAAAGGTGTGAAGGCAGGTGTGAAAAATGAATGCAAAAATATAAATAATTGTTTAATAAATCTTTTTTTTTTTTTTAATCAATTTAGAAAATGCAAAGTGAGCAAAATAAAAGAAAAATCTAAATCAAATCAATATTTGTTGTTTCTACTCTTTGCCTTTAAACCAAAATCAATTCTTATAGCTACATTTGCACAAAGTCAGGGATTTTGTAGGATTATAGTTAGGTGTATGATCAACCAATTATACCAAACAGGTGCTAATGATCATCAATTTCACAAGTAGGTTGAAACACAATAATTAAATGAAACAGATACAGCTGTGTAGAAGGCTTAAACCTAGGTAAGGAACAGCAAAACTCTCAGCAAAACAGCAAAACTCTTGAACAGCAAAACTCTCAAACTGTTGTGGAAGACAGTTTCATGTCACAGGTCATACACCAAGGCAAGACTAAACACAGCAACAAGACACAAGGTAGTTATACTGCAAGGTAGTTATACTACATCAAAAGAGCTGTTCAAGAAGAAGCACAAAGAAATGGGCAACTGAGGATCATAGACGTAGTCATCGGCCAAGGAAACTTAGTGCAACAGATGAGACACATTGAGCTTATTTCCCTTCGAAATCAGAGGATGTCTAGCTATGCCATCACCTCAAAACTGGCAGAAACCAGCGGGACCCTGGTACACCCAGGGTCTGGAGAAGTCTGGCCAGAAGTGGTCCTCATGGAAGAGTTGCAGCTAAAAAGCTATTCCTCTGACATGGAAACAAGGTCAATCGACCCCACTATGCATGAAAACATTGAAACTCAGGGCAGAAAATTGGCAGCAAGTGCTCTGGACTGATGAATCAAAATTTGAAGTATTTGGCTGTAGCAATAGGCAGTTTGTTTTCTGAAGGGCTGAAGAGCGGTACAATGATAAGTGTCTACACGCAACAGTGAAACATGGTGGAGGTTCCTTGCAAGTTTGGGGCTGCTTTTCTGCAAATGGAGTTGGAGATTAGGTCAGGATTAATGGTAAACTCAATGCTGAGAAATACAGGAAGATATCCATCATGTAAACAATCAGGGAGGCATATGATTGGTCCAAAATTTATTCTGCAGCAGGACAACAACCCCAAGCATACAGTCAATGTCATTAATAAATATCTTCAGGGTAAAAAGTAGTAGTCCTGGAAGTGATTGTATGGCCCCAGAGAGCCCTGATCTAAACATCATTGTGTCTGTCTGAGATTACATGAAGAGACAGAAGGATTTGAGAAAGCCTACATCTACATTATATCTGTGGTTAGTTCTCCAAGATGTATGCACCAACCTACCAAATATTGATTTGATTGACATTTCTCTTCTGATCACTCACTACATTTTGTTAATTGATGAAAAACTATTAACACTTTCATTTTTGAAAGCATTCATAGTTTACAGCACTTTTTCACACCAGCCTAAAACTTTTGCACAGTACTGAACGTTGTTACTCTCCTTTACTCTCTTTTCTGATTTTCAGGACCCCAAAGGTAGGTATTTTTGGATTGTGGATAAAACCAACATAATGGAGGTATTGTTTGCATTAGTATAACCTTTGGAAAATATATGGATCGCCACTGTATCATTTGTTTAATGTAATACGTAAATTTAGATGCTTTTGTTTGTACCTAATGAAATATTACTAATGTAATAATGGCTATTGGTTGTAAAGCTGATGGTGATGAGATTAATTGTTCGTGTAGATTATTGTGATTGAGCTATTTTTGGTATTGGTGCTGAATTATGAATCATGAAAGGTGTCAGTTTAAACAAAAAAGTAAATTAAAAAACTTCTTTACGAAGGCAAATCACAGAATATTGCAAGAGATGTTGGTTATTCCCAGTCAATTGTGTATAAAATCAAAGTATCAAAATAGAAGACTTAAAACAATAGGTATTGTGCGCACACACAAGTGGGCAAAAACTGTACTGTAAGAAGTTACCTATAATAAATGTGATTTACATACAGAAAATCCAAATGAAAACCTAAGAAAAGAAAAAGGAGAAAAAAAAAAGACAATAGGCAAAAAAAATAATCACGGACTGTTGGTAACTGGATGAAAATGATCAGTAATAAACTGAAAATCTGCACTGGGCAATGATAGATGACAATGTTAGTACTGTTTGTTGCCTGTCTAAAGAAATGTAGATGACTGCCTGAAGAAAACATCCACAACTTCCACAGTCATTGATATGAACCTGCACAGGAGGAATACATCTTCAATAAATGCAGTTTTCTTATTTTATAAGATGAAAGGATACTTGGTGATGATGATCAGGCAAAATATTTTAAAACTTTTCTTTCAAGAAAGACAGATAATGTCAATGACATTACGTGCAAAGGGTCAAGCTCTAGTTAATCCAGTTAAACATTTCTGATGGAAAGTTATGGTTAATGTGAAAGCTCTGACCAGCAAGGCTGATTAGTCAACAGCAATAAGAACCGATATGATGATACCAGACAAGCCATAAAAGGGAAAAAGTGTTTCTCAGAATTCCTCTTAATATATTTCTCTCAGAATTAATGATTCCATATTTTTTCCACTTTACTTGATATAAACAACATTTTTTTCCAATCATTGGTGCAGCACTATTTCTACAACTTGAGTATATACCGGTCTATTTTGCATACTTACTTGTGCCTGGCTTATTAGGACATGTATTATGTAACCTGACATAAGAAGCAGTTGCAAGTTGAGAGAAAAAAGTACAACATATATCATAAATAAAATTCAGACACAAACAAAGTTAAAATAAATTATCAAAAAGTTAAAATAAAAGACCTAAACAACCATATGCTCATTACTGACTGGACCACATTATATAAGAGACAAAGATGTCTTTAAGTCTTTATATCTGCATAGTAATGAGACCATTTTGTCATACACTACAGAACATACCAGTAGAAAAATGGAATTAAATAAATAAATTAATTAAAAAAAAAAGTGAAATGACTTACAGTAAAATTCCCACAGTAATAGAAGATGGAGGGTTTGGGGTACAGGGCAACCATTTTCAACAAACAGGCAATTGCATGAATCAACAGGATGTAATATTAATTTAATTAAACTGCCATAAAATTATAACCGGATTGGAACATATTCAAAAATTTTATTAAGAATAAGCAAGAATTTGACCTGGAAATTTCTGAACGTAAAATAATGACGGCGGTCAAAAATTTTGTTGTGCTACCCCAATAGTGGTCCAAGGTTACTAAATGCTACTTGGTTCCCAATCTTTTAAAAATATTTCCACAGGCTGATCAGAGTACTGAGACTTATTTTCTGCCAAAGTCTCTTGTTTTTAACTGTAAAAAGTATTAGACAGAATAAAAAGATCCACTTAATATTGTTTTCAATTTTGGTTGGTTTCCTGTTTTTGCAATTAAAACCATGTGAAGTCTTAAAGCAGCTTCAATGTACTGTATGTGACAAAATATTTAAAAAAAAAAGTTTTTATGGTTGTGTGTAAAAGAATTGATCCCAACAACGAGTACGGAAAAAAATCCAAAGGTTCATTAAAACTTTCTAAATAAAACCTTTATTGTTTTTTTTTTAAAACAGAACAATATGAAACTTAATTAAGGTCTTTGTTGTTTGTAAACTTGGTCCATTGTTATTAAGTACATAATCAGGTTACAGTGTTGTTCAGCAGGCAGCTGGGTAAATCTACAATTCACTATGCTGGAACACTGAACTTTTGCAGTGACCTGTGTATAAAACACATAGAACATGTTAAGATATACAAAATACATATTATCACTGAGCATTAATTAACAGCAGAAAAAATATCCATGGGGTTGATTTATATTTAATTGGGCATCCATGTTTGACAATAACCTTGTTTCCTGATGTTTGGATGAAGTAATGTATCACATTAATGTTTCAAGGGCCTTTGGAGAAAAAAAAACACTCCACAGGAGGGCAGACCCTATAATGGATGTTTTTCTGCCACCATCCCTTTGGCTTGCTCGTTGGGCTTTAAGATTAAAAATTCAAATAAAACTGTTTTAAGACAATGCAATTATGTCAGAAGTGCTACATCAGAAATACATAATATTTTAGACAATTCCAATGATTTGCATTTTAGAAGACAAAAACAGACGTTTGGATTTTTACATTTTAATTGCGTGCATTTGATACTTCTTAGGTTTTACATCTTTATACCAGTAGGACCAATAATTGTGGAAAGGCCTGTAATAAACAAGGTAATCTAACTTTTTTTCAAAAAGTTTTTCAAATTCTAAAATGCAAAAATCCTAGGAAAAAGGATTTTATTGCAAAAATGTTTAGTGTCTTATTAAGTGACTGCTTAAACAAGTGTACATGTTTTAAAACTGAAGCACTAACATGCTTATTATTACAGCATTAAATAGATGTTCAATAAAGAGACACATTTTTGCCTTTTTAAACTTCTTTGCAAGAATATATCCTTTATTCAACATCTTTAAGGCACAATCTAACTAAATCACACCCAGAATACATTGTAAAATAAGACAAAACTATTAGCATTTACTTAATAGTATTGTCAACTTTACCTAAACAAAATGATTATTATTTATACATATGACAGATGAACACAGTAAAGAGGCAAATACTTGCTACACTAGCACTGCATAGCATGAAATCAAATTGTAGATAAATAATAAAGGATAAAAAAGGATATATTATTAGGTATGACATAATAAATATATAAAAATTGTACAGGGTACAAAACAGGGTAACACCTACTAAAACTAAACATTTAAGTGTCATATAATAAAACCTGATTTTTGGTTATACACATTTGCCCACTCATCATATACCAAGCCTTTACCATTCACACAATGAAGGCTAGTGATACATATTTTAAAATTGTGATTTACCAAATTCATTTCATTTTTTTTAGCATATATTATATTTTTGAATGTTCAAAAATACACAGTGGTGGTACAATACAGATGGGGGGGGGGGGGGGGGGGGGGGGGGGGGGGGGGGGGGGGGGGGGGGGGGGGGGGGGGGGGGGGGGGGGGGGGGGGGGGGGGGGGGGGGGGGGGGGGGGGGGGGAAAAAAAAAAAAAAAAAAAAAAAAGACCTAAAGTGGTATGTAAAAGTAATTACAAACCATGAAATTAAAAAAAAAAAAAAAATTAACTGTGTTTTCATTAAGTAGCTATGAAAACCTGTATTAATCATCAAGTATAATAGGTTGTTTTGCTCAGTATGAATTATAAAGCAGTTCATAATTTGTGTTTGTATATATATTTTTTTCTTACAAGTTCTGTGCAAAATCACCCTGTTTGCCGGGATCTGATAATAATAAAATTAAAATAAATAAAAAATTTTAATTAATCAAAACAAAAAAGCAAACAGATTTGAACAGACATTTCACAAACCGTTATTTTAAACAAATAAAAAAGGGTGGTTTTAGAAGATCCATTGCTACAATTTTTCTGTTTCAACAACAGAATGTATGTAAACATTAAACAATGGGATAAATTAAATTTTGTTATTTATGCTGTGCTTCAGGTTTTTTGCCCTTTGATCATTATTACAGGTTTAAAAAAAAGACAACTTTAATTAACAAAAAATGTGCTAAATGTAAATCTTCTATTACAAAACTAACATACGTAACAGATTTGTTTAACAAAATGAAGAAATTCTGATGCTTACAAAGTCTACCAGAGTAAAAGGGCTTGATTGAGTCATAAATCTAAAAGTATTTTTTTTGTTTTGAAAGTAATAATTTTCATAGTTCCTTTAAAAACTTTAAGTTGGTCTTTTTTAATTTTTACAATTTATGGTACATTGTCACCCTTTCTTTTCATAAAAAAAAAAAATTCATGCGGTTATTATGCTTTAAGTCAAACGATTATTTAAATTAGTACAGCTTGACTGTGTTCTACAGGTTTTGTGTGAGCAGTTACTTTACTAATCTGCTAGCTTTAATCTAAATGTTGCATACACCAAAATATATTGATTTGAATATCAATGCCAAGAAGGTAAAATGCTCAGCCTATAATATAATAAAAAGCCTATTTATGTCTATATGTAACAAAAGTGAGTTATTGTAAAGAAGACAGCTGTGTTCAATGGCTGTGAAATCATACTATTTAACAATACTGCAGCTTATTTTTAAATAATATAAAATAATAAATTATATATATATATATATATATATATATATATATATATATATATATATATATGCATTAATCTGTAGTTGTAGCTCCACTTGTTTTAACCTGATAAAAGGTTAATTAACCATTAACTAGCAGACCTGTTATTAAACAACAAAATAAGTTGAAATAGAAAATTAATAATTTTTAAACCTTTTCGTGATAAAGTAGACAAAGATCAGTTTTGCACAATTTTCAGGGGTTTAATATAAAGTTTAAACTTATACCACTCATCTCAGTTCAAATCCAATACAATGCAAAACAGGTTGAAATATGATCTACTTTTAAAATACAGTTTAAGTAATTTTTTTTTTTAACCACTATTTTGCTGAATCTTTTAAGCATAAGATCCCAACGACATTAAATACATTATTGCAGGTCAGAACTTTTCAATAGCTTTAGAATAGAAAAATAGGTTTAAATCAAGAGTAAAACACGATAAGTTACTTACAGCAAATTTTAAGGATTCAGACCCCTCAGGTCCAGCAAACCTAAAATTCTGGAAATTTGGAAAGTTCCCAGCATCATTTTCCCTCGGTGCAAAACGCTTGTAGCTCTGTTGTTTGGTGTCAGGATCCTCATAGAGTGCATAATCACTCATGTTATTACAAACACCATCCAACAGCTCAGATAGGTGAGTTTCTGACCTAGCGAGTGGAACCTAAAAAATTTACCAAATATACAATATGTAAATTGATGCATCCTTTGCTATGAAGTTTTAAACAATGAAGGGGCACAAAGGTCATGCAGATGACCCTTTACTTCCGTTTTGATTAAACAGCAAAGAGCATGTGCAATGACGCTGACTTTTAACCTGTCTGCCTAAAAAGTTGGGAAACAAAACGAGGCAGTGGCGTCTAGACAGGTCAAGGTGCAGCGGTGATCCCTCCCCTATAGACCTACCCCGGAAGGGTATAGAGAAAGGGGCAGGAGGAGAGAATAGGACACCGCCCAGGGGGTAAGCAGCAGGGAGGGGCGGTTGTCAACAGCAGCCAAGTGCAGAGTAAACACTGCTCTCCCTCGCTCTCTTTCTCTCCACCCTTGGCTGATCAAAGCAGGAAGTTCCTCCCTGTTCTCCCACTGGAAAAAGGGAGCAGGGGTGAAAATGGGAGGGGTACTGGGGAGGGGGGTGCAGAAGTAAGAAGCAGGTTGGAGATGAGCTGATTTGGTGCCACGTCCATGTGACCCTGGCTGCCCTTTTTCACACACAGTATGGACCCTTCCGGTCCCGGTCAAAACATTACAGAGTATTTTTGTGGCCTTCCTCTGCCTGACCCAACCCCCCGTCACCTTCTTGTGTTCCTCCGAGGATCCAAGACACAAAGAAGCTTCCGTGGCTCACCGCCATCTGGTCACAAAATAAGACAAAAGGTCCCGGGAAGGACAGCAACCCGCGCTCATTCATCCCTCCCATTTTTAATTAAAAAATAATAATAAAAAGTCGAATGGATGCACAGAGATAAGAGAGGGTACAATCAGCATGGAAACATGAATCAAGAATCAAGGAAACTAGACTAAAGAGAGAGAGGCACACTGGACAGACTGTTTGACAAGATATTATTGTTATGAAAGAATATAAAGCAACAACACAAATAAGTGTAAAAAGAATAATCACATTTTAATTTCCTTAGTATTACAGTTACATTTTAACCAGTTCAGCATTTCATTACTGTATTTAAGATTACAGACAAATAAATACTAAGCATTATCCACAACTTAAATACTTAAATCTACATACATTACATGGCAGGTAACAAATAATTTAAGACCTTTGAATATTTTATAAATGTCTCAGCTAAAAATAAAAAAAATAAAATAAAAATAAATAAATAAATAAAATGTAATTCTAATCCAATATTATTATTAACCGAATACTAAAATTTTCTTCAAATCTTATTATTTACAGTGTTTAATTACAAAAGAAATAATAGAAAAAGAATTTTACATATTACCATCAGTTACAAGAGTTGTACATATTTGGAACAGGAACTCAATTGATGGCTAATAAGGTCTTATATTAAAATTGTATACAAAAGAAGTCATGAACTGGTGCTCACATTTCGGTAAAGGTTTTAGTGCTGCCTATAGTGCATGTAATGCAATCATAAAAATGGTGGAGAATTAAATTTGTGGCCGTAACAGTCAGTGGGGTTTGAATAGAGCCCGTCAATAAAGAATTTCTCCAGGAATAAAGGAAGGGGTGTGTGTGTGTGTGTGTGTGTGTGTGTGTGTGTGTGTGTGTGTGTGTGTGTTTGGGAACCCTAGCTTGAGAAAATGCTTGAGGATATGACCCTCCACTGATTATTCCCATTGAAGTGGAGGTAGTCAGTCCATGTTGGATTAAAGTAAATAAATAAAAAAATTAAATGGAAACTCAATTATAAAGCAATCAAATGAGATTATAACTTCATTCTTAAATTGAAAGCATGAGAAACTACAAGGCCATATTAGGTGATTTAAATTGTGTGGTAAAAAGTTCTCTCTAGACAGAACGAACTCCTGTGGTCATATGTTCTGATTACTAACTAACTAAAAAAAAATTTACTAATTAACATTTGTTTTAAACCAGTTACAGAACTGAGTGCCAATTAACTAAACAGCACGTTTTACACTTTAAAAATATGAATGGCAATATATCAATTATTTACCAATTTAACTCTTAGACAAAAAGTATGCAACTCTATAAATATATTTTAAGCATAGAGGAAATATTGTAGAAACGATTATCAATTTGACTCTTAGTGCAAAAATATGAAAGCGATTGTTGTTCCTTTTCAACTTAAAAATGTTCGCAAAATTGGTTTATAGAATTTAGTCATCACATCAATTTAACTTGAATAATAATGCAACATTACATTGTATCATTAAAATGAATCGGTTAATACTCATATTTGATATATAATACTGTCTATTTGTAAACCTAGCTGTATTCTACATTTCCACAAATAACCAAAAGCTGACATGATACTACTGTTTATTTCATGTTCTGTGTTTTTATTTAAAAATTGACTTTGTGATTTGTAAATGTATCATTCAAATCATACAATATTTAATGTGTAATCCAAAAATATATTTTAAATCTTAACGTTAATATTTTATTAGTTTATGAACAAACAATTAACTAAGATGCCACTTTTGTTTCCTTTGTTTAATTGTGTCATTTTATGTCTACTGTGAAAAACTGAAGTATTTGGTAAAATTTATACATACAATTGTGAAGTTTTATATACAAAACATTTACAAAATGTTACAAAAGTTTGTAACAAAAGTTCAAAAAGTTTAACAAACATATTGTTCATGCATTTGTTTTATTAAGATCCATTTTAACACATGTAAAAAGGGTTTAATTATTCTAATATCACATGTATCGGTATTATTTGGCTGTTTCAGTAGGTTCTGGGATGAACTTCGTGGTAAATCAGTTATAAAATCCACAGTAAAAGATCAATGAATTTTATGCAATTTGGTTTATAATAAGGGAGTTCCTTCATCTGTGAAATTCCTTTACAGTGGACAAACAATCCCATTTTACATCCCAGCTAGAGATGCTAAAGCCCAACCTAAGTAAACAGTTGTTATTCATCATCGGGTACAATCAAAAGGAGATTAACCCCAAATCAATAGGTGAGCTGGCCACCTAATGACACTCCCTGGAAAGCAGAGGTCAGAGCTTTAAGTTTATCAGGTCTGACCTTTGAATACTGACACCATGGATAAAGAGGAAACATTTAAAACTGCTCTCTTTATACCAACAAGGATTATAAGCATCCAGATCTGCCAGAGGCAGTTGCGGATGTGTGTGTGTTTGTGAGAGTGAGAATGTGTGTTAAAGGCGGCTATTCAAAAACCTATTTTCAATACACTATGATATTTTCCATTTTTTTAATGAATACAACACATGCAAGTAGTAGGTGTGCCTATAACTTCTTACTTGATAAATTACATCAAGCTTCTTCACAGCATTTTACTTTATGGCATTAAAGAATCCAATCACTCGCAATAACGGGAGCAAACCATGTCAGACTGGTATCATTAACTCAAGAACATTAACCACAAAATTACCACTAATAGGCTTCACGGCACTGATTGCAAATAAGGTGGTATATTTTACACAAAGGTTGAATGAGTTTTAATACAGTCTTAAAGGAAAAATAAAATGAATAAAAATGAATAAAATAAATTGCTCAACATTTTTCATATTTCATACTGATTTCACGCAACATTATTATGGTTCATGTTTACCATTCTCAAAATAATTTAGTAAAATTCCATTTTACTTCCAAAAAAAAACTTTAAACAACTTTAAACTTTTTTTCCCACACATTCAAAACAAGGAAAAACAGGCTGAAACTAAGTATTTATTCTGAGACACATCAATGTCAAAGGAAAAAATCCTATTGTAAAATGTTACCTCAAAAATTAATAAACATCATTATTTAGGCATGGGTAAAAAGATTGTACCTTTTTATCTGTAAGACTTCCATCAGGGTTGAGTCTGAAGCCTCCTATATCAATGGTTTTTTTGGGATCGATCTTACTGATTGAGTACTTCAGTTCATTAGTAATTGCAATGCAGGCTGCAGCAAAAACACATAATTGCAAGTTAATAAAGTTAATTTCAACACAAATACACATATATGCATACACACACACACATATATACATATACATATACATATACATATATATATATATATATATATATATATATATATATTCATTCCTTTCATTCATTACCGCTATATATATATATATATATATATATATATATATGAGGGCAGCACGGTGGCTTAGTGGTTAGCAGGTTCGCCTCTCAGCGCTAGGGATTCCCGGTTCGAATCCCCATCTGGGTGAAGTTTCCATGTTCTCCCCGTGTCTGCGTGGGTTTCCTCCGGGTTCTCCGGTTTCCTCCCACAGTCCAAAAACATGGAACAAGTTAATTGAATTCTCAAAAAGTTGCCCCATGTAGAGTGTGTGTGTGAGTGAGTGTGTGCCCAGCGATGGATTGGCACCCTGTCCTGGGTCTATCTGCCCAGCGCCCGAGACGTTCTCCCCTGGATGGGCATGGGGAACCCCACCACGACCCTAATAGAGCATAAGCGGGAGATAATGAATATATATATATATATATATATATATATATATATATATATATATATATATATATATATATATATATATATATATATATATATATACACTGTATATATACACATACACATAACATTTATCAAACATCCAACATTTATACCGCAATAGAATTACACAAAAGTACAAAGGTCACCCCACTGGCTGAAAACATCTAACAAAATCTAAAATGTTGAACACAAATTAGTTAAAATATTACATTTACATTACATTTAGTATGCTAAATGAATAAATAGGATTTCTGTGAAAATCTGATGTTTAATGTCATCTTCATGTAAAATAGAAACTTATAATTTTTATTAACACAGTATTTAAAACTGGTCTACTTTACATGATGAGTAGAACAGTTATTTAAAGAGAAGTGCCTGCTTTTGCTAGGAATTTAAAGAGGAACCCCATTTGAGAGTAGTTAAGTCTTTCCTAGATTACATAAAAAAATTAGCCCATTACAGTTGCAAAAATGTATATTCAGTTAGGAGGTGGTTTTCAGATATGTGAGACAGGCTTTACAATTTATTGCAGTCCTTCCACCAGTCAATATTTGGGCTCTATTGGTGATGTTTTTAAAGTAATGCATAATTGTATATTTACAATAGTATAAATATTTTAATACATCTGCAATTAAGGATTAAATCTTACACAACATATGATCACATTTCTCAAAAAGATATTACTCAGTGCAATATAACATAATAGTAATAAAATAAATATTTCATCCTACATACTGTATATTAATTATCACTTCACAAACAAAAAACAGGTGTTGCCCACCTGAGCAGTATAGTACTTCATCTCTCTTGCTTTTTGCTACTTTAGAAAAGGCAGCAATAAACACAAAAATGAAACCAATCCACTGGAACATACTGGACTCCTGTGAAGAAACAATGTATTTGGAATTGAATGGTCAAAAATAGCTGGAATACATTTTCTCATTACCTTAGAATTAATGTTCAGCATTTAAAATGTAGTTCTGTTTTAGGTCTCCTGACCATTTTAGCCCAGTTTTCTATTTCCAATGTGTGCAAGCCATGTGCCTAAAACACCTTATATTTCCTAATAATTATTATATATTTTTTTATTTTTATTTGAACACATCCAATTTCATTCCCATGTTCTAGCACCTAGCCACCAGACTAGCTTTTCCACTACAGCTTTACCACGAAGTCCCAGTACTTTAAACCATCAAAATTGGCTGCCATTGCATAAAGAGAAATACAGCAAATCTCTAATTTGGCCTCCCACACATTATATACATCCATAGCTAATGAAGTCACAGCATTTCATAATCAAGAACTATATATAATTAGTTATATAACTTTCAATTATTTTGTTCCATATTTTCCCCAACTGAAAATTTTGCAATAGCTTTCACTAGTAAGCTTCTAACAATTTGGCACAGAGTGACCTTCCAACACTAAATCTCCTGAGTGAAAAAGAGCATGAATTGTGTTATGCCATAAGATAGGCTGGTGCCAATATGACATTATTATTAATAATAATAAATTCTCAGTGCAATATTACCCAAAATCTGATATCTATGACATAACAGAAGCATGACTAAAGAACACAAAAAAGTAAAAAAACACAACAAAAAAGTAAACACACAAAAAATAAAAGATTAACTAATTAATTAGTTGTGCAAGACAAGGCAGTCATTAATGAAAAACCTTCAATAGGAATTATAAAATATTTTTATACAAAGTCACACATTTACATAAACCAAGATTACTATGCCGGTTAGCACGTTCGCCTCTCAGCGCTAGGGATTCCTGGTTCGAATTCCCATCTGGGTGGAGTTTCCATGTTCTCCCTGTGTCCGCGTGGGTTTCCTCCTGGTTCTCCGGTTTCCTCCCACAGTCCAAAAACATGAAAAATGAGCCAAGATTAAAAAAAAGAGAATTGCAGGAGCCATTTATATATATGGTTCATATCTGGGGACAACTTTCAGATGGCTGAAGATGCAACTGTCATCTTTTCAAACCATTATATGCAAGACCATCATCATGATGGAGGCCAAATTGTGAGATCTAGACAATTGATTCAGAATATCTTAAAAACTGCAGCTTTTGTGGGGTGTTCTTGCCCTATCAAAGTGTTCAAAAGAGTGAAAGTGGTAAACCAGGAACAGGGTCAAATGGGGCCAAGGCACATTAATGCATATGGGGAGTAAATTATGGACTGTGTGGGTCAATTTAACAAACAAGCTGCTGTAACTCATATTGCTGAAGTTAATTCTGGTTTTGATAAAAAATATTTCAGCATACATAGTACATCACAGTTTGTTGCCACAGATCAATAAGCAGGACAATGCTGACTCCTGTTCATAGCCAAAAGTGCCAAAAATGGGTGTTAATATCTGAAGAAAACTGGAACACTGTAAGCAATGGTGGAGGGTCTGGTAAATCATTTTATTTTTTCTTTTGTATCACATAGATGGCTGAGTAAGTGTAAGTCATTTACCTGAGAAAAACATGGCAAAAGGACATACAATAGGAAGAAGGCAAGTCGGTGGAGGCAGTGTAATGCTTTGAACAACGCTCTAATACAATGTTCTTATAACAGGTCCTGCCAGAAGGCAAAAATGATTCAGTAATAGTATGAGGCCACAAAAACAAATTTTAAATGTTAACTTGGCCTTCAAATCTCAATCTTTTCAATTAGCCACAAGATGTGCTTAAAAAAACAAGTCCAGCTCATAAAGGCCCCACTTCACAATTTACTGAATTTAAAAGATCTGACATCTTGGTGCCAGATTCCACCGCACACCTTCTGGGCCTTCTGGGAGTCCATGCCACAACAGGTCAGGGTTGTTTTGGCAGCAAAAAGGGGGCACAATATTAAAAAAGGTAGTTATAATGTTATGCCTGGCTACATTTTTTGAAAACTAGTTCACATTTCTTGAAAATGTATTAAGAATAAAAGTTTAAACAATGCAAGAAAAAACGGATTTGGTCCATATATACAGTTTATACTCAGAGGGTATTATTTTAACTAAATGTTGTGTTACCATGATGGACAAAACCACATGTGCTCTGGAGTACTTTAGACAATCATTGCAACTTAATGCTGTCTGCAGCTGCATCCAGAAATGGAACCTGAAACTTTATTATGCAAAGTGGAAGATGGTTATTCATTTGTCCAGAAATCCTGGCATGCTTTATTTTTTCGGGAGAAAGTGGATGCCAGATTCTACACTCAAATAAATTAAAAAGACTCTAAAAAAAAAATTCTCTTAATTTACAACTCTTATAAATTAAAAGTGCAAAATATCTGCATCTGTAAATTGTAGTTGGTCAATGACAGGCCACGTTCTTCATTATTTAAAATAACATTAGCTCAGCAGATTTAGTATGCACGTGTATGACTGGCCTGTCTGCAACTTTTATTGATTGTGTCACAAGCATTTGCTTGTTTTTAGGAGTAGCATTACAGTTTTAATAATTAAATTAAGAGTTTCTGTGTTCTATGGTCTAATAGGATACATTATATTTATACTGCATCTTAGAGAAAGTAACTATTTTAGAAAAGGGTTTTGTAGATATGTGAATGATATAAATTTTTACTTACGCCAGTTGTAACAGTCATTGTTTCAATTAGAAGTGCTGCCTTCCTAAGAAAGCTAAGAGATATGGCCAAAAAGTAATGCAAATTTTATTTTTTTTAATAGTTCCCAATATATCATAATGTACATATTTTCGACCTCTTCTAAGTGGGCACATGTAAATTATTGCTTCGTTTAAAAAAATATTATATGAAACTATATTACTTTTTAACATTTTACACACATGGCCGTATTCAGGCTTATTTTTTATAGCTTTGTTTATAACTAGACAAGTAGATGGTCAGTTTTTAAGTAAAGCTAATACCCCCAATAGAAAGCTTATCGAGGTATATAGTGATGTATTGATAATTAATACAATGTGGTTTAGTGTTACTCCTTTTATATGTCCACCAAAAACAAACATGCAAAAGCCAAGGAAAATTTTAAATTCAAGATGTAAAAGCATTGGACAACAACGGACCACTTATTGGTGACATATGCAGCACTACTCTGGAACACGTGTTGTGGTCGGGATGATCTGCCAGTACAAATGCTTTGACATTAAATGGTCTGCTGAACGGCTCTTGTACCTTCTACACACCTGTAGTTGAAACCCAGTTTAATTCGCATGTAATAACACGTTGCTTCGTAACAAAGATTACATTTCAAAAAGCGAGTAAAACATTACAACTTAAAGTCCTAAAATTTTGACGAAAGTGTTCACGTTCTCTTACCTGTAGCGTAAATTTACAGGTGAGTAACAATGAAAAACTCTTTCTCCAAAGCCACGGCAGTCTAATCTTAAATATATAACACAGCTCTAAAAGCGGCGTTCGACAGCCAAACGTAGCCCTCAAACTTCGGCTTCTTCGTGTTGTTAAAACAAAAAGTGCAAGTTCTGAAGCGAAATGAACTATACGTGCCGGTCTGTGGCGCTGCCACGACCTACATGGCTGCTGGCTACACAGATGATTGACTCGTCAAACAGCCAATCACATTGTGTTGTCGAAAAAACTGGCCAATGAATGTATAGTGTGCAACCACAGTTCCCGGATAAACCAGTCGATAGCGTTCCAGTGCGTCCTAAATAACATTGTGACCCCTATCTACAGAACAGCATACTTCATTAATAATCTCGGAGGATTGGGGATATTTTAACATCGACGTATTGCAGAAAAAAGTGGTTTAGTGGTTTAGTGGTTAGCACGTTTTCCTACCACCACAGTCCAAAAACATAAATCAAGGTCAACTGAATTATCCAAATTGCCCCATATAAAGTGTGTCTGTGTGCCCAGCGATAGATTGGCACCCTGTCCCGGGTGTATCTGCCCAGCGCCCAAAACATTCTGGGGGGGGGGGGGGGGGGGGGGGGGGGGGGGGGGGGGGGGGGGGGGGGGGGGGGGGGGGGGGGGGGGGGGGGGGGGGGGGGGGGGGGGGGGGGGGGGGGGCTCCGGTTTCCTCTCACAGTCCAAAAACATGGATCAAGTCAATTGAGTTCTCCAAATTGCCCCATGTACAGTGTGTTTGTGTGCGTGTCTGTGTGTGTTAGTGTGTGCCCAGCGATAGATTGGCGTCCTGTCCTGGGTGTATCTGCCCAGAGCCCGAAACTTTCTCCCCTGGATGGGCATGGGGAACCCCACCGCGACCCTAATATAGGATAAAGCGGAAGATAATGAATGAATGATTTATGTGCATATATATGCTGTATTTTTACTAAGTTTTTTTCTTTTCTATTTTTTCTATTTTTTTCTAAGCAGGGCAGTTCCAAAACAACCAAATGCTCTAAATAATACTAGAAATTTATTTTGTAATGGCTGTATTGGAGTTGGAGTTTTGCTCAAGCATTGTTGTTTTATTTATTGTTGTTCTTCTTTGTCCCGCTCTCTAAAATAGTAAGGTTGTGAAGCACATTCTGGACAGTGCAACACAAAAAAAGTTTTTTGATGTACATAATCTGTAGAATACAAGCATGCTGGTGAACCTCTAACCCCTATTACTTTGATTAATACAACTGAACCTTACAACCCTCACAACCAGTAATCTGTTGCAAAGCCATACTGCAGAGTTCCAAAAATCAATCAGTAGTCAAAGAATTCCTTAAGACAGCTTTTGAGACACTACATGCCCTCATGGTAAAAAGGGGTTAATCACACCATTAAATTGTAAACGTCATCGTCAAAGAAACAGCTAAAAAGACTGCACCTACAAAGACCCAACTGTTAAGCTCCTAAATTTTGCAGATGCTCAAATTAACCTTATTGAGTTGATGATCTTGAAACAACTGTGCCAACAATCATTTTACTGCTCTTCTCAGCTCACCAATAAAAGAGAATGTGGCGCTTATATCCAGGAATCTTTATTGGATACCCAACACTCTATGTCTCTTTTAGCCAGTGGTGCTAGTCTTGTAATGTATGGAGTTAGATCGCCTGCATCTTTGATCACAATGTCTTTTTTAACTCCTATTTAACTACTCGTTTAACTACTTTACAGTTTTCTGTATTATCCAGCTGCTAATCCATAATAACAACACAATGTTTTCTTCACTCAGGATCAGAGGGTACTTGAATTATTTCAGATTATCTTTTGTTGATTGAACACAACACCTGGCTCTGATGGGTTGCTCTTGAATTAAAGGAGTTGTAAATCTGCCAGCATGTTAATGTGAAGCCCTTTGACAACTTTTACTTTCATTAAAATCCAATAGGCATTAGTCACAAGACTTGATTGACTGAACCTAATTAATCTAACTGTGTATTGAACTAAAGAATTAAATCAATACACATATAACCTATACAATTATTGTTTCATACCTGCCAATCGACAAAAGGAGGATGAATCCCTCACTGAGCTCTGAATTTTTCATGGGTTTATTCTATAAAAACAAAACAGATACCAGGAAATTTTTCCTTGCCACTGTCCCTTTAGCTTGCTTTCCATGTTTTTATGCTTAAAAGAAGTGTATTTATGCTTTAAGACAATAAAAGCACTGTATCAAAAATTTGAGCTTAAATAAAACACAGATTGATGAAATGGCTTAATCCTTTCATCACACTGCAAACAAAGCCATATGTGCTTTCTGATACCTCCAACCAGTAAAGCAAATGCTGCATATGGTGTGGATTTGCCAAACTTTAACTGAATGTGAACAGTTTACCAGCCTGAACTGGCCGAATTTCCACATTAAATGCCACCTGCCCATGCAATTAAGCCATATGGATGAACCATTCCTAAGCCAATGATTCTGGCACTAGCAATTTTGGCATGTGCAATAAATATGAAGGCCAATGTGGAAGTCCAATTGATTTTAAAGTTGCACATATTTTATTTCTTAACATATTTTATTTATTTTATTTAAACCTCAGGTGTCATTTGCCGGGGTGGTTTTTATATACTGTATATTAATATTAAAAGCTCAAAGTGCAACTGTGGAGATTATTGCAGACTTATTCTATTACATTCCAAGCACATCGAAGGGCTAAAATCTCATATAATTGCATACAAAACCTTTTAAATTTGATTGCACTTTATCTGGGAACAGTAACTTCTACAGCTCTATATCAATTATTGTCTATAGTATCAATAGTAAGTCTCTAGAAATCCCTTTTGGAATTTTGGTCCACTTTTTCCTTTTCAACTGCTTCTGGTTTGATAAAAGCTATTTTTTTCTTCTACTGTTGTTTTGAAACACATTGTGCTACAAAATTATTTAGAGAGAGGCTTCAGATTTCATGATGCTTTGAACATAAATGTATCCAGTGCCAAACAACCCCAAAACAATTTCGAAATGTTTGCAATTGTAACATGTTTGAATATAAAGAACATGATCATTTTCAGTAAATGATACAACAATGTTCTTTTTTAAGATTAATAAACATTTCCCTCTGTAGTTCTGCTACAGTTTTACTTTTTTCATAATACTGTCTTGTTGAGGTATTCCTCCAGTCAGTTTGCCTAAGGGCATGTTAAACCTGAAAAATGCATTCGACCAGTTGCATACTCTTGACATGCAGTATGCTAGAAGCAGAATACTGTATTTCAAGAGCTGAGTAATGTAAAATAGCAGCTGACTTTGTTACCGTGCCAAGTTGAAGGTGTCACACTACATCAGTATATGTAATAGGTGTTTTTCTGGCAAGAGAGTCCTCAGTGGTTTGTTTGACAATAATAGATTATTATGTCTTTCAATGTGGTACAGTCAGTGTGGGGTAGAAGGAGACAAACTGAGACACTAAACCATCTAAGACAGTGCTTTAAGACCAGTAATTTTCATGTTAGAGAACAGCTAAGCAGTTAATACAAAATGGGAATAAAGCATAACCATGACTGACAAACTGAAGCAGCATTTAAATGATGGGTTTCGGTATAACTAATCTATTTTGAAATAAAAAAAAAAAACTTGTATGTATTTGTTGCCTTATAATGCAAAAAAATTTAAAAATATTTAAATATAAAGGGAAATGTTTATTTTTAAGTTGTAATTTAGGGTCTTTTACATATACTTTCATTAAGCTTGTGATGCAAAAGCACCAACACATCACAATAATTATCTCAACCTAGTTATACAAATAGATTACTAGTTGTACTAGGAGTGTAGAAGGCCAAAATGCAAAGACGAAAGCAACGGATTTCCCCACTGTGCATCTCTGGTGGAGAACATGCATGTGAAACCCGAATTGTCTTAGTCAGTCACATGTCCTTGGGTTTCAGCACCAAATAGTAAAGTAAGACTGAATGAGGATCGTAGACAGGATCTTTAAAGCCCACTAATGGGCTTTCTTTACAGAATTTGTTATATAAATATTCACGTGCTGTCTGCTACTCAAGTGAGCAGTTCTGGTATTGAAAATTCCAGAACCAAAACTGTACAGAGGAAATGGGTTTTCAGTTCCAACAACAGAATCATCAAGAACATTATTAATGCACAATTGCACAATTTTAATATACACAATTATGACAATAGATCATATTTATGATTAAATGTTGTAGTAACAATAGTGTTTAATATATATATATATATATATATATATATATATATATATATATATATATATATATATATAATTGTATTTATTTTTACAATTTTTGGAACCAGACACATCTAGTAGTGTGTATTTTTGGCACATTGTCATCATGAACAGCTGAATGATGACCTTTAGTAAAGCAATGAGTTAAACTTAACCAAAAGCAGGTGAACTTTACTGTTTGTTTCTAAATGTGCACTTTTAAAGGCAAGCTGTTAGCCTAAAGGTTGATCTCTAAAACAAACAGTGTGAAGAGCTAAACAACAGGGGCATCATATGATATTGTGGCTCCCATGTGTGTGGTGTGTGTGTGTGTGTGTGTGTGTGTGTGTGTGTGTGATTATGTATATATATATATCTCAAGGTAACTTCATTACATTCCATTAACTGTTTAAAATGATCGGAGCATCATGCATTTCAATCTTCACACCCACCAGTTATGACTAGGTAAATTTTAAGTTTATTTAATTATATAGTACTTTTTCATAATAGTACATTGTCTCAAAGCAGCTTTACTGTGTCCTAAGCCTGAAACCCCATTGGGGCAGGCTGAAGTGACAGTGGCAGTGAATGGCTCTTTAGTGTCGTTGGTTTTTAAGGAAGAAATGTTGTGATGGCTCAGTGGTGACTAATCTTCCTTAAGTGGCTGGGCAGCAGTAACAGTGTAGTTTATGTAATAATCAAGTGTTGTTTTTTTTTTGGAAGACAATTTGTGCCCGTAATTGCATTGTTAGTTTGGTGGCACCTATGATGTGTGGACATTGATTTAATAGTGTACTTGTTTGCAGTGATTACACCAATTTGACCAGTAAGACTGGAGTGAAAAATAGATTAAATGTTTGTCAGTTTCCTGTAATCCTCTGTGATTTATATAGAAGTAGCATATAGATAGAAACAGCAAGCACTGTGACCCTCTTTAAAACCAAAAGAATTAGAAACAACACAAAATGTAAAGAAAAGAAATTAATTTAGGGATTTATTAGAAAGCGACTGAATTAGTATTTAAGGTACAGTATAAAGAACATAAATACCTGTGGATGTGGATATGGTTGAAATGGACATTTGGAAACAGAAGCATGAGCTCACATATAGAAGATGAGGATGTGAATAAAGCACCACTTCAGAAGCAGGGAGTAAGAGAGCAGTAGGCAGAAGACGAAGATGTTTTCGACGTCCAAATCGATGGAGCTCTAGGCGATGCATTTCAAGTGGGTCCTCTCTCTTTATCTCCTCAGATAGCATCGGTTCCTTGTTGTGGTGTTTGTAAGCCAATCCTTTGGAATCAGCTCCCCTGGGAGGCTGCGAGCCCTGCAATGGCAGCAGAGGTGAAATTAGATCTATTATCACTGGTTGGCAGTTTATTTGTCCTGACAAAGTTAGAGCTGACAGCCTGTTTGCTGGTTTGTTTCGAGAGCTGACCTTGAGGCTCGCATCTCTGTGGAAAAGCTCAACTCTTTGTGTTTTAAACACGAGACTCCCTGCCAATTATGTAGTGTGGATAATGCATGGGCTTCTGTCTAAATCTGATAAAAACTTGTGTAGTTGAAAAAGATTATTGACCTTTTCTGTTTTATGTCAAATTGATAATCAGAAAGTAAAGATAAACACTCATCCAAGCATGATAATTACTGAGGGATATTTAAAAAAAAAAAGCAAGACCAGAGTAACTATGAAAAAACAGAGGCAAAAATGAAACAATTACTATAATTATAAAGGGGAAATGTTTATATATAATGCTTTATACATATACAATAATATAAATACATAATTACATTAAATACGTATTTGAATAACATCCATTCATTTATTCATTCATTCATTTATTCATTTATTACCTTCCTTCTTAATCGTCTATTAGGCTTGTGGGGGGTTCCCCATGCCCATCCATGGGAGAAAGTTTTGGGTACTTGTCAGATACACCCAGAACATGGCGCCAATCACTGGGCACACTCACACATGCACACTCACAAAAATACCTTTATATGGGGCAATTAAGAGCATTCAATTTACCTTTAATCTATGTTTTTGGACTGTGGGAGGCACCCGGAGAACATGGAAACTCCACCAAGATTCAACCCTGGATCCCCAGCACTGAGAGGCGGACTAGCTAACCGCTACGCCACCATGTCGCTCTATTTGCATAATCAGAATCTGAATCAGAATACTTTATTAATACCTGGAGGGAAAAAGCAGTTTTTACAGATGCTCTGTTTATCATGTTAAATACAGAAGAGTAGTAAAGATTAACAACAAGCACAGTAATGAAATTAAAAATACAAAATAGTACAGAATGAAGTAAAAAAGTAAAGTGGCATGTACAAGTAAAGTAGCATGTTTAAGTAAGTCATATATATTAAATAAAAAATTTTAAATACGTGCACTGTTGGTCAGGTAATAGTGTAATATTGCACATTTGAATCATAATCAATCATAATTACGATATTGCACATAAAAGTTGTATTATTGAGTGAGGAGTTTAACAGCTTATTATACAGGTTGATGGCCACAGTCACCTCCTGTGGCGCTCTTTGGTGAATTTGGGTGAAATAAGTCTTGAAATAAGCTGGATGGGCTCTTGTATCTGACCAGTGAGTGGAAGGCATTGTCCATGATGGGCTTCAGCTTAGACAGCGTCCTCCTCTCTGACATTGCCATCAGAGTCATTTCACACCCAGTTTTTCAACATATAAAAAAAACAAAAACTGCAATGAGGAACAAAGTAAAATTTCAGATGAAGACAAAATTGAAACACTCATTAGAATACATATTAATCATGCAAATGTTTTCTTTTCTTCAAGAACATTTTAAGCATGACTTATTAAGTGGAACAAGCATCAGCAAGTTAAGATGTTAGATGTCACATAGCCTTTACTTTGATGAGGGATATAAAATCACAAGCTGCACACTAACAGTGTAGGAAGGATTTTGTGGTTAGGTGACGTTGAGTATAAATAATGTGTCTCTTCTTTGGAGATGAGATCATGTGAGACCAAAGCATAAGGTGTGATAGACACAGAGAAAAACCCTCCACAACAAGGTTGTAGGATTTCATCTTCAAACTTTTCATCTTCAAACTTTTACTCTCAGTTTTATACAGTGTGCAGTATTATAAATATGGTTCCAATGGCTAAATAAATAAGTATTTAATGTGTGTAATCTAGCAGCTGTATTTACTGATGTTGTGCTAATGCATATTTAAATAAGTTGTTTTACTGAAAACTTCTTGAAGCATCAAGATGGCATTTGTGTAGCCAGCAAGCCCAATCATTCAGTGAGCTAAAATGCTATAACATCTCTTTATTAATTATGATCATCTGTTGGCCGTGATGGACCTCTCTATTGGCTGTCCAACTCAGAAGACTGCTCACACACAGACACACACACACACACAAACACACACAGTGCAGATGGCGCCTGATCTGCTCTCTGATTTGCACGCTGGTGCTGAAGTGGGCGCAGCGCCGAGCCTGTTAAGTTCCATCTGTGACTTCAAGTGCCTTTGTTTGTGTATGTGTGTGGGTGTGTGTGTGTGTTTGTGTGTGTGTTTGTATGTGTGGGTGTGTGTGTGTGTGTGTATGTGTGTGTGTGTTGCTATATGTATATTTCACATTGTAGGAAAACAAAAACTTGTTTACACTCTTTAGCATTAATCATAACAGGTGAAGGCATGTTTTAAGGTTAAAGTAAGGTTAAGGTCAGCATTAAGGTTAGACAAGTAGAAGTTATAGTGAAGGTCAAGGCAAATCTCCATAAAAAAGATAAAAGTCTGGGTAAAATCCTTAAAATGCCTAAAAACATGAACAAATTTGTGTCTGTGGGTGACCTTGTGTGTTTGTGTGCAGTTTATCATGGGGGGGGGGGGGCGAATGTGAAATGACATGTTTTTAATATTAGGGTAATTTTAAGGTTAAGACCAATATAATGGTAAGTGCAGTATGAGTTATGAGTAAGGTAATATTTCCATGATATTAATTGTCTGACTTCATAATAATATTTTGGTTGGAAAAACAGCTGTACTGTTTAGACCATTTTTTAACAAATCATTACCATTTTAAAAAAATCAGCTAAAATATTTTATTTTGTTAATAGTACATTATGGTGAAATGATCTTCGAATGAAAAGCCCAATTGGCTCAGCAGTTTCAGCAGTTAACTACTGACGTATATTGTTCTCTCTTATTTCCTGGCAGTTTTGGGCCACTTGCTTTGCTTAAGAGACAGCTCAAGGTATTTTTCTGGATTATGCACCCATTTATTTGACTTTGGTAACGTAGCTTAAATGTATTTTGAAGTATGCAGCATGCTGTTAGAGACAGCCCTTATTAATATTAGCAATGTGTACTGTATATTTGTTAATTTCTTCATTTTTAGAAAGAATTGTATCCATATTTTTTGTAACCCACAGTTACAAAAAATACAACAGCACTGTTTTTTCTTTTGGTACAGCAACCCTCAACAACCCTATACAGTTGTATGACTAAGGACTAAAGAGCCAGATTTTAGTCAAATGCAAATGCAATTTAATGTGCCAAGAGTCCTGACCTCACATGACAGCTTATTCAGACAATAGGAAAACTGCTGATGGCAGGCACTGAATAACGTCTGATGCTGAAATGAATGCCGACATTTAGTGTGAAGTAGATTAATTGTTGATTTTCAGCTGATAAAAAGATTTATGATTTTATCTTGTGTTCTGTTTGATGTGTATATTAACTATGTATGAAACCCCCTTTATGGTATATATGGTACAATAAATTATTGTATAATTTTTTTTTAAATATGCCACATTACAAGCAACCCTAGTATATATATTTTAAAAAGCACTAGTTAAATTGTTTGCCCTAGTACCAATACATCAGTATTTGCTATTTGATGACAACTACATGTATTGATACAGCTTGTTGTTGTTGTTGGCTACCTCTTTAATCCTGAAGATTTGAGAAACTGAACCATTAAATTTTTTTTTTCTACAATGAAAGTTTTATATCATAATTCAGGTAAGAGCATGAGACTAAGAACACATTTACTATTATTATGCACAGATGTAACCCCCCACCCCACCCCCACATCACTGGCTTTCACCTTGCTGTTGGGGTGGTGTTTAATCACTTTGCCTGGAAGGAGGCTAATTATTGTCGGACAGTTCTTTGCACTTTTGTCTTACAGAGTTCTGAGTTGGATTTCCAGGTGGGGTGGACAAAGGTCCTTGTCCTCCTTTGTACATTGACTCTAATTTAATATAATCTGTTCACAATTTTTACAGGTGAAATAATGCTTTATTTGCAATTTACAATGAATGCTTTTCAAATTAACATATTATACACATTTACAATTTTCACAGCAATTATGACTAAATGATAAATTCTAATCACAGAATATTAAAGTGAATTGTGTTCAGTTTTAGGTTTGTTTGGACTGCCAAACCTAATATTTCTTGATGCTTGTTAAGAGTGTTTTCATTAAAAGATTAACTTTTTTTTTTTTTTTTTTTTTTTTTTATAAATTGCCCATCGCGAGAGGTTCCCCATGCCCATCCAGAGGAGAGCGTTTCGGGTGCTGGGCAGATACACCCAGAACAGGGCGCCAATCTATCGCTGGGCACACACTCACACACACACACACACACACACACACACACACACACACACACACACAAACACACTCTATATGGGATAATTTGGAGAATATATTTAACCTTGATCCATGTTTTTGGACTGTGGGAGGAAACCGGAGAACCTGGATGAAACCCACGCGGACACGGGGAGAACATGGAAACTCCACCCAGATGGGGATTCGAACCGGGAATCCCTAGCACTGAGAGGCGAACGTGCTAACCATTAAGCCTACCACCAAATTACATTTAAAGTACATAATCTGCTTCTTGTATGGTTGTTTACTTACAGATTAGAGCATTATTTATTTTAATAAAGCTTAAGAACCTTAAGAAGTAGAAGTAGAAGTAGATTGTTGTTTGTAATAAGCCTGTTATCTTGTGTTAAGCTAATAGCATTAACTTAAATAATTGTAAATAATTCCATAAAATCATCCTATTTGCCATCGTTGAACTACTTGACAATAAATTTTTATTTATTTATGAAAAATAGAAGACTAAACATCCATATTTATGTATATGCATGTAGCCTATTATTTAATATTTTAGCCTATTAGTCATTGAATACTGATGTATATTTTCAAATTCAGTGTGGTTGCACACATATACAACTCGGTGTGATCATCTTTGGACATCTGTTCCTCCTCCAGGCAATTCCAAATAAATATTCATAAAATATTCCTGCTTTTTATGTAACAATTATATACCTCATACTCTCTAAAATACCTTATCAACCAATACTGTGGCAGCAGTATAATGCATATCATCTATGTGATTATCATTCAACAATCACAATGTCAAATATCTGATCTCACTAATGCCTGTGGCATGATTGTATGGGACACCTCAGAGTAAGCAGCAGATTTGTAGAAATAAATATCCAAAAGAAAATGACAGAATAATGACCATATATATTCGAGTAAATAAAAAGCTAAAACTGATAATAGAATCTGGCATGAAAAAATCAGGTATTGTAGCCCAAAGCAAAATACACTGGGCATTTCTCAGTGGAAATTTGCTGTTGTGGTTGCTAAGATTTGTGCTTTTTTCATTAGAATCAGTATGTTTGGAAGCTGCTGCCACCTGCCTGCTGTGATTGTGATTTGTTCATGCAACAAAATGCCCAAAGCAGATCACAGAATAAAATCAAACATTTATGCCAGTACAAAGATGTTCATCTAAACCAAACCAGCCAAAAGTAAGTATACTGTAATCCAAGCTGTGGGGTATATCAGTGTTTTATATTATTTATTATAACATATTTATTGCATTTTACCTATTATTTAATTGGCAAACAGTGAAATGATAAACTTGATTGACTTGTTAGAAAGATGTTGACAGCACAATACCTTTAAAAACCTTTCAATTTACACATTACATTTGTAATGTTATGTTTCAAATTTTTTTTCAGGTTCATAGATATTGCCTAGAAAACTCAATCATGGGTTGCTTGCTTTAAGAAGTACACACTGTCAAATTTGTCCAAAATAATGATTCTGAGAAGACTATTGCTTATTGAATGGGACAGATTTGATCTCTGGGGCAGTATAGCACAATTTAATTTATGCCAACCTCAGCAGTCTTCTGGACATGTATGAGTGTAATAATGTAAGAGGGTGGTGCACTGATGATCTTTAAAAAACGAACAATCAAAAAAAAACATAAATATATATTATGTTTATAAGGTCATAACTATTTTCAATGCTTAACCTTTTTTTCATTTTTTTTCCCAGACCACCATGCGCTTTCATTTCATGAAAATGTAGTAAATGTCTTTATTATATATTATTATGGTTAATTCCACATTAGTCAATCACATATATATTATAATGTCTTTTCAGTATGTAATTAATATGTTTAATGGTTCATCATACAAAAAGTTATACAAAAGTATAGTAATAAAATATAATTGGAATGTAATTAATAGCTATTACAACATTAAAGTTAATATTTTGTTAATTCATAAAGCACCTTCTACAATAATGTATTGTCTCTAAGCATCTTTAAACTTCTCTTAGTGTGAACCCCCAAACAGCAGGCTAAGGTGATGGTGGCAAAAATTACCTGCTGTTTGCTTTCTTATTAGATAAAACCTTAAGAGAACAAAAATTCATTTGGGAACCAATCCTCTTCAATTCGCTCTGGTGGCCAAGCATTTAAATGGTGTTAACACAAGCTCACCAGTAGTTTAAAATAAATTAAATTAAATTTTATTTTAATAGCTTTGTTTTAATTTAATAAAGTCTTGGGTACAATACCTTGGATAATGTTGCTCACTTTAGTATTTTGACAGGGTTGACATAAATTTGGATATGACAAAAGTAATAAGTAGTTAATGATAAATAGATTATGACATAATTTTAACATACAACAATAAGTTTTCCTGAGTGCCTCTCAAACAATCTCCTCAGTGTAAACAAAACAACTGGTCTGATTGTGAAATTCAAGAACGCAGCCACTCAAGACACTCCTGCTTTAAGTAAAGCATGTATCCTATTACAATAAAGAAATCTCAACAACAGATTCACTGCCTAAGGAGACAGAGACATCCATCTATCACATAAAATACTCACCACTTATACTGCTTTTTTACTAGCTGCATCTCAGCTATTCAGCAACTATATCACCGGACCAGACAGTCCCTCAAAGGTCTGTCAGGACGCCCTAGCATATTACTCGTACCCTGCTCCATGTCATGAAGGACATTTACAAAAAACAGTGCTTGTGCAGAGGACCCAGCGTCAGTAGCAATACCACATACCCCAACCTGTTCTCTCCTGCCATGTTGGAGACGTTACAGGGGCCTCAGATCTAGGACAGCCTACCTCAGGAACAGCTTTTCCCCCAGAGCTGTCACACACCTGAACCTGTTACTTTCCATTGACTTCTCTTAACATACAATACATTTGTGTGAACTAAATAAAACCTCTCCCTCCCCCATCTGTAAATTAAATAATATGCATTATTTAATTAGATTAATGTTGCATTCCACCTCAACTTAAATATGAACAAGGTTACAGTGCATTTTCAATCCAAAACTGAGGCGGCACGATGGCATAGTGGTAAGCATGTTCACCACATCGCGCTGGGATCCAGGTTTGAATCCCAAACTGGGTGGAGTTTCCATGTTCTCCCTGTGTCTTTGAAGAAATAAGGAAACTTGTGCTGTATGGGATAATAATATTATATTAATAATATATAATATTAATAATATTAATAATAATTCTGTATTAATAATAGTTTGCACTATGCCATGTTTGGTATTTATACAACCCTCTTATTAAGGTGATTATCTGTAAAAAAATTTTTAAATGATATTGTGAAGTATCATACAGTATATCTATACCTGGTACAGATTACTGATGCAAATTGTTGCTTATAAACATGTGACTTTGCCAGCTTTTAAGATGCAGATACTCAAAGGTCACAAACAGGGGACAAGATTATCTCAAACAGAAAAAAATTGGCTGATCTAAATTCCCCTTATATAGTATGTGTGTATGTGTGTGTGAATGAGTGAGTGTGCTCAGCAATAGATTGGTGCCCTGTCCTCTGCCCAGCTCCCGAAACGTTCTCTCCTGGATTGTCATGGAAACCCCCCTTCCCGCGCAACGCTAGTACAGGATTAGGTGAAAAATAATGAATAAATGAATGAATAAACTCAAACTTTCAACAACACTTTCGTGCTGCTGCAAATTACACTTATATACCCTTAATTTTAGTTTATTTTATTGTGCCTTTTGTAAAATTTCTAGCGCCGAAATCATGTTATAACTGCCCCATTTTTCGTTAATCTTGTGCCTGCATGTTGTGAATGATAAAAAATATAATTGGATTAAAATTAGTATCTTTTGCCCAAGTTTGGCAAATTTTGATTATGAATGTAGCATTTTTATTTATTGTGATAATGTGAATGCATGCTACATGTAATTGGCGCTGGTCAAATCCTGCTTACAATGTTTGGAAAACATTGAGCTTTCTTCTTTTTCTTGATGTGGACACAGCGTTCAGACAACATAAATATGTGAATATCATCATTTACAAATTGTGACACAAATGTCATTACCAAATGAAATGGAGTAAACAGTAGGGCTAAGTATGTACAAATAATACCACAAAGTGCATGTTTTCAGTTCATACTAGAAAGTCATAATAGTAGTAGCAATAAAAATAAATAAAATGTAATACTATAAATAATAATACTATATATTTAATACTAATAACAGCAGTAGCAGTGAAGATTGGCATGTTCTTTTTTAAATACACAATAATATGTAGCATGGAGTAAATGCAAACCACTTTAAAACACTTCAAACAATAAATACAAATTTCTCATCACCATAAAGGTGGTGTTTTTAGTTAAAAACCATTTTTCCTGAAATGTCATTGGATTGTATGTTTGCTCAAGAGTTGTTTGCCACCCTCATTCTGTTCCCTTCTTTTTCTAATGTTGATATTTGGATTATGTTGAATAAATTGGCACTTTTCCACTCAAAGCCAGTCATATGAAATTAGCTGTGTGTTTAGTTTGGGATTTATCTCAGTGCACCTCTGTTTCTAAGCAGATGGTTCAAGACTTCAGCTTACAGAGGGAATTTGTCAGGTGAAATTGTGAGAAATAGCTTTTCAGAAATCTTTTGTAAAGCAATGATGTGTTAAAGTCTTTGTGTATGAATGACCATGGAGATAAAAACAAAGATTTGAAAAAAGTCACCAACAAAAAAAAGGTCACACACACTAACATTTCGTTGGACCGCCTTTAGCTTTGATTACAGCATGTATTCGCTGTGGCATTGTTTCTATATGCTTCTGCAATGTCCCAGATTTATTTCCGTCCAGTATTGCATTAATTTTTTTTACCAAGATCTTGCATTGCAGTCTGTCTGCTGCACAAAGCCTTTTCCAGCACATCCCAAAGATTCTCAATGGGGTTAAGGTCCGGACTCTGTAGTGGCCAATCCTCATGCTCCCTGAACCCCTCGCTCACAATTTGAGCACGATGATTCCTGGCACCGTCATTTTAGAATGGATCTGTGCCACCGGGGAAGAAGAAGTCCAATAACCTGGTCAATCAACATATTAAGCTTTTTTTCTGGTTATCCTTACTGACTATTAGTTTTTGTAAGGTGTTTAGTCTCAATCCCCTTGAGTTCCCTTTTCATTTTGCATGTGCAAATGCTTTTACTGTCACTATTAAACATAGACCTGACTTCTGTTGTTTATCCTCAATTTGATTTCACAGAGCATTTAAGTGATTGCCAATCATGTTCATTCAGGATTTTTTTGACCACATTTCATTCTTGAATATCCCCCCTATCCTGCCAGTTTTTAATGATGATTTTATAATCAAACAGTTCTTAACCCAATTTTAGTTGTTTCTGCAATCTCCTTAGATGTTTTCTCTGCTTGATGCGTGCCAATGATTCAAACAGACTAGCATCTTGTCCACAACCATGGGATGTGTCTTTCGACATTGTTTAAGACATGATTAGCAACTCATTGCTAGTGTTAAATAAGATAATAACCCATGCAGTAATTATTCAATAAACAGGCCTGTTTACCTGTTTGCTAAATAACATCCAGGTGGCGACTTTTTTTTTGGCCAGGCAGTGTAGTTTATCTGCTTTGAAAATTGTTGCATATCATGAGTAATAAGCTGCAAGATGTACAGTAATAACTCATTTAATAAAATATTTTGTGCCTCTTTAACTATTTTCATGATGCTATCATCAAGTATTAAGATTATATTATATATAATAATATATTATATTTTTAATTAATATATGTGCATATTTACATATTTAATACAATTAAATGCAGTGTTACCTTGTCTGATGTCCTGAATTTGAAATATTTAAAACTTGATGCCCTTTGACAACATATGTGCACCCATTCATCTTATATGTGCACTCGCTATAATCAACATGCATGTGTGAACTTGTTTGGTACGCGTAGAGAGAAATAAACCAAGCGTTAAGTGTTGATCATATGCAATTATTTTAAAGCATTTTCTCATATCAATGTTCATTTACAGCTATGGGCAAAATTCCTGAGCAGAAAAGGATGATATCACGTGCTACAGTAGAAGATGAAAAACAAGATGAAAAACATAATAATGGCTATTTTTATTTATATTTTTGTTAAATTTGTATGTTTTCATGGTAAACTTCTCAAAACCACCCTATTAGTTTACATTAGTATAACATGAATGCAGCTGTACTGCACTTTGGAACAAATTCTCAATTCTTTATGGTAATTTCATATCTCCTTTTGAGCATTAGTAGAGATCTTAATAAATTCTCACATTGTGCTAAAATTTGTTTTAGTTTAATAAAGACAGTCTAAGAATGAATAAGAATTTAATATTTATGATAAAGATATTTTTATATAAGATATTTTAATACTTAGATATTTTAATATGAGTTACATGAGACAAGACATTACACAGTAAACTTAATTTGATAGTCACTGACTTACAAATTCTGAAAAGCTGCTTTAAATATTAGTGAAGGTGGAAATATATATTTGCTGTAATTTATGGCCTTTAGGGAGAGGGTTACCCGTGACCTGTCACAAATATGAGTGAAATATAAGATTACAGTTGTAAATGATTGGAATGGCAAAGTATCAAACTGGTCCAACAATTTAATTATCTGACAGTGAACTGTGACATTAAACTGTATCACTCAATGACTTCTGGTGTCTGTTGGGCAGGTGCTGATAGTTAAGCATATTTATACCAAAATATCTGAGGGCTGGAATGAAAATATATGTCATGCTTTATGTGCTATTAATCTTAACTGAAGCAGAAATTCACTTTGCTGTACTACATACTGGCTGCATTATTTTGACCTGTGATATTTAAACATAGGAGTTCAAGGCATAATATTAATCTACCCATGCAACTAGGACTGATTTTGAACACACAGAATTGCATTAATTTAGCCTCGATTACCATGTAACCACTAACCATGATATGTGGCTTGCTGGCTTGTCCATCCAGCGTGACCATGTGATTTTAATATTTTTATGTCTGAGAAAAGAAAATTGTTCATACTCCTGAAATCCAAATTGAAAAAGCTGAAGTTTACTTTTCCATGGCCCATTTGGGTTTTTAAACCCATGACTTACCATGCACTAAGCTCGTCCTGCGTGAAAATGTATCACGCATAAGTGAATAAAACTCATATCACCCGGTTCCAGTTGCGACATGAGCCATATCAATGTTTACAGACTTTCAAACAGTGTTTAGCCAGTACCCTGATTGTTAATAGCTGTAGAATACACACAGAGTGAGCAGCTGCTACTCATTTGAGGCTCAATGGATCCATGGCAGGATGGACTAGGCTTTAACATCAAGGCCATTTCAAAGTGAGGATAAGGGCCCGAAAACACAAATATGCACAATAGACCAACAACAGTCCTGTTGGCATGTTAAATAAACTAATTTCTGGCTAGATATTAATTTGTCTTTATTTTACTTTACATCTGTTATTAAAATATATTTTAATGATCAGACATCTTTGATTATTTTTATTCAAAACCAGTTCAGTTCTTTTTCTTAACACAAACCAGATGGTTAGTGAAATATGTGTGAAGGCGACGGGAGAACCAGTACACACATTCTGGTATTGTGTAAAGTGGGTTGGAAGAAGGTTGTCCCTGCGTGGCCTAATGGTGTTAATAGCTTTTGGTATGACAAGTGTAAAAGTACCAATGCTAATTTTGCACACTAACATTGACTAAAAAAATGACTCCAAAAACAAATACACAGTTAATATAGATGACAAATCTCTGTGGATTTCTTACCTTACAAAACTACACAAGTTATTTAGATAGGGAGAAACATAAAGTTTTATGCACAAAATAGGGAATAAAAATGTTAATAAGGTTTTTTAAACGTTTGATCATTTCCATTTGAGCAGGTTAATATTAAATATCAGAAAATAGCAAACCTGATTTTACATTTTTATTTTGGAAGCCCTTGAATGATTTTTTTTTTTTGGAATGAATAAATCATTCCACTTTTTTCATTTACTATCATAGTTGCTTATTATAATTAAGTTCACAAAAGCACACAGACATAGGCGAAACAGCTTTAAATTAAAAATTCACATAGTTTAAAGTTCATGGGTGTTCTGACACATGTGTAAATTGATCAGCTAAAATACTTGAATATTCTGTAATTTCATCTTGTAAAAATAGAAAAAGTGTGTGTCGTGACAAAAATGATAAGGCCCATATACAAAAATTCAGGACCATATATTTTACTTGTGGCAAATGTGTCATAGTATAGTGATCCATAAATGCCAAGCCAAGCGGGTGACTTTCATTAGTATAATGAAAATAGGGACATTTTATTTATTTATTTTATTAGTATTCATAATTTTAATACAATTTCATTAATAATATGCTGCCAACAGGTGATGTTTTTAGCTACGTAACAGGGCAATTTTTAACAGTAAGGTTTATATACATAGTTTTATATAAAATGTATGAATAAATGGCATGATTGTTTTACTGGTCTGAATTTGTTAAAATATACAAAAAAAACTATTGAGTTTGTCATTACAATCACTGAAATTATTGGCTTTGGTCTTTAATTTTGAGTGAAAATAATTTAACAAAATTTCTTATTGTTTTGGGAAGTTGGACAATACCCTGTGGTTTTCAGAATAACATCACCAGACGGCTTTACACAAATTCAGAGACCCAGCTCATGTAGCTGACGTTGTTTTAACAGACGTGTAAAACGATTGTTGTACCTCATAGTGTACAGCAAATGGTCAGTTAGCTGGCCTTGTTAACTGTTTAGCACTGGCAGACATGTTTTTCCCAGGGTTCAGGTGCAACAGATTGTGAGCTATGGCTCTTCTCCAGCAATACACGAGCCATTTCCAGTTTAGCCAGGGTAACATGGTTGTTGCGTTAGTTGCTTTTTGTAGTGTTTTAACCAACGCACATCATAATCAAAAATAAAAAATAATGAATGTATATAACTGCTACACTAGGGACTAGTGCCTTTCCATCATGGGTGCATTCACTCACATATACACTCTATAGGGCAATTCAGGTAAGACATTCAGATTCAGAACAGGCAATTTACCTTGAATCCATGATCTTGCACAATTTTGTGGGAGGAAACCAGAGAAAATGGATAAAACACATGTGGACAAGGGGAGAACATGGAAATTCCAACCAAATCAGGAATTCAACCTGAAACCCTGTTGAGAAGCAAACATGCTAACGACTGAGCCACTGTGGTTATATATTATTATTATTATTATTATTATTATTATTATTATTATTATTATTATTATTATTATTATTATTATTATTATTATGTGACCACAAAGTCCTCATCTCATTATCTTCTGCTTAATCCTATAAAAGAGACATGGTGTAGTCGGTGGTTGGTGGGTTGAAATTTCCCATGCTCATCTAAATGAGAGATGGAGCCAGGAAAGCAGGTGAGTTACTGAAACTCACCTGTTGGTATGTGAAAATCTGGCACTGCTGTAGTGCTGGGTGTGTTCTCTGTCTGTTCTCATGTTTCTCAGCACGTGGTGGCCTACATGACCTTCATGTAGTTCTGGGCTATATAAGCTTCTGTCACTTCCAAGATGGCAACCAGATCTCACACAGTAATTGGAGTTTATTTGTCTTTGTTCTTCCTTGTGAAATATTTGTGCTTTAACAAGGCAGTTAACATCTTTTTACATACAAACTTATGCCAACCTAAAGAGTCCAACAGGCAAGACTGAGGCGACGTATACATTTCAAACATGTAGCTGGCTATACAGTGGGTTGCAAAAGTATTCATACCCCTTGAACTTTGCCATATTTTGTCACATTACAACCACAAACATAAATATATTTCACTGGAATTTAATGTGAAAGACCAACACAAAGTGGTATACAATTGTGAAGTGGAATGAAAGTTATACATGAATCAACAATTTTTTTACAGATGGAACAGAACACATTTATTCATTCATTCATTATCTTTTGCTTTATCCTCTATTAGGGTCGCGGTGGGGTTCCCCATGCCCATCCAGGGGAGAACATTTCGGGCGTTGGGCAGATACACCCAGGACAGGGCGCCAATCTATCGCTGGGCACACACTCACTCACACAAACACACTCTATATGGGGCAATTTGGAGAACTCAATTGACTTGATCCATGTTTTTGGACTGTGGGAAGAAACTGGAGAACCCGGAGGAAACCCACACGGACACGGGGAGAACATGGAAACTCCACCCAGATGGGGATTCAAATCCGGGAATCCCTAGTGCTGAGAGGCGAACGTGCTAACCACTAAGCCACCGTGCTGCCCAGAACACATTTATTTATATTTATATATATATATATATATATATATATATATATATATATATATATATATATATATATGTGTGTGTGTATATGTGTGTGTATATATGTATGTATATATATATACAGTGGGTTGCAAAAGTATTCATACCCCTTGAACTTTTCCATATTTTGTCACATTACAACCACAAACATAAATATATTTCACTGGAATTTAATGTGAAAGACCAACACAAAGTGGTATACAATTGTGAAGTGGAATGAAAGTTATACATGAATCAACAATTTTTTTACAAATAAAAAACTGAAAAGTGCGATGTGCAAAA
>JAFMOD010000535.1:1379436-1401439 GCA_019802435.1 Corydoras maculifer | reverse complement strand
GTTGCACTCAGGGAAAAGGGGGCTGAATAATTTTGCACATCGCACTTTTCAGTTTTTTATTTGTAAAAAAATTGTTGATTCATGTATAACTTTCATTCCACTTCACAATTGTATACCACTTTGTGTTGGTCTTTCACATTAAATTCCAGTGAAATATATTTATGTTTGTGGTTGTAATGTGACAAAATATGGCAAAGTTCAAGGGGTATGAATACTTTTGCAACCCACTGTATGTATAGATACACTAGTTTATCAGGGGGGTGCCACAAATGTATTTATGTTTGTTAGTCTAAGTAGATTTTGCTTTTCTTGTTCTTTTGCTTAGAAAAAGTATACTTAGATTAATGTTTTATTTTATTGCTTTCTTTTCTTTGGCACCATCATTGTTGGCTTCTCTCAAGCCTTGCTTTGTTGGTTATTTAGTGATAAATTCACATTTTGATATAAACTTTTCTGGTCTGGTCGATCCATGTCTCTCATGTATCCTTTGTGTTTACAACCATATTTAAATGAACCATACTAGGTTGTAACACGTGTTTTAATAAACTATCTATCTAGTGGCTGTGGGGGGATATAAATGAGCAGAGGAGTAAAGCGAAAGAAATAGAGGGATAGAGAAATTGATCAGGCACCTTTATTAAAAACTTGAACATATACTGTTTATTTTCATGGAAATAATTTACAGGTACTGTCTTTTCCCATTATCTTTTACTGGAATGGAATCATATGGTCCAGTTTCTTTCACTTAAACTGAGACACATTTTCTTTTCCCTTTTCACTTAAATTATCCTCTTTTGCATTAAATAGAGCACAGATTCAGCCTTTGACACTGGACCACCAATAACCCCCACTCCCTTCCTAAAACTGAGGCATTAGTCACACATTTTAACTGGAACAGGTCCCCATTCACATAACGTACAAGTAATAGCATTTTTATTGGAAACCAAGACACACTTCTAACCCTTTTTATTTAAACTGAGTACCTGTTCACCTCTAACTTTTAGAATTTTAATTATTTGCTGATTTGATTTCAAATGGACATATTTAAGTATCTGGTATTAAGAAGTGCTGTTTAGTCAAATAAGCATAGCGCTTATTTCAGTTTGTGAAGAACAAAAGCATTGTTGTTCTTTAACAAGCAAGAGGCATGTAAAGTACATATATAATTATTGAATATTTAGGTATGCTTACTAATCTAATTAATCCATCCATTCATCCATTATCTTCTGCTTTATCCTGTACTAGGGCCGTAGGGGGGTTTCCTATGCTCAACCAGGGGAGAACGTTTTGGGCACTGGGCAGATGCCAATCTGACGGCAATCTATTGCTGGGCACACACTCACTCACACAGACACACACCAACACACTCTATATGGGGTAATTTGGAGAATTCAATTGACCTTGAGCCATGTTTTTGGACTGTGGGAGGAAACCGGACAACCCGGAGGAAACCCATACGGACACGGGGAGAACATGGAAACTCCACCCAGATTGGGATTCAAACGGGGGGATCTGTAGCACTGAGAGGCGAACGTGCTAAGCCACTGTGCAGCCCTAATCTGATTTAGTTATAAAAAAAATGTATAAAATGTAGGGTATTTTAAGCTTAATTTATAGATGTAACACAGTTTAAAAGATAGATTGTTGACATCTACAAATATAGCATGATATCTTGAATAAATGCAACCCTGGAATGCCTTCCATCCCATTTATATTACAATAAAATGAAAAAATCTAAAAATAATCCACCTAATCAGTATTCACATAAATGAAAGTGTTTTAAATCCCACTTAAACCACCTCTACATGTAAGAGATTGAATTAGACTACATTCTCAATGCAACTTGTTCACATGCTCTGTTCACACCTGTACTCAGCACTGCGTATTTGTTATACAATCACGGCAGCCAAGCATTTACTGGGTTTGAGATTCTTACACACTTCTACCTTGCAATCCCTTCCTCTCCATTTGCCCTATGACATGCTGGGTATTTTTTTTTTTACCATTTAGCACCAGTCAAAGAGCTAAGCATAATACCATTTAGCATGCAGGTGACAAAACACCCTACATAAACTTTCATCTGAACAATGCTGATTATCATACCATTATCATGCAATCACAAACTAATCATACATGCAAAGTCCCATCTGCAGGGTGCGTGTATGTGTGTGTATGAAACATCCTCCATTAAAAAAGGTGTTTACATGTTATTCTTTCTGCATTTTGAAGTTCATTTTATAACTGCATTCCTTTTTGTTTGGTATGGCTTGAGCTGTCTAGCAGTAAAGGATCCAATTAGGTTGTTTAATTGTGGTTCAGGACTGCTATTTGTACATGCATACTAAACTCAGAGTTGATCTCTTTAAAGTTAATAACAACTTTTTATTCACAGATGCCAGAATTAATCAATGTATTGAATGCAGATAACAGTTAATATTAAATATCAATGGACAATGGAATCACACCCTTTTTCCTTTTATGTGTTCAAATACTCTCAGGAGCTCACAATTAGGAGATAATTTACATTTTATCTCTCACAATTGTCAGGACCAGTAATTATGGTGACTTCCTTATTTTCTTCCAGAATCACAGTCTTGCCTCAGTTTGGGAATTTGAGACTGTAATAATGGAGAAACGTCTATCTTGCTTTTGTACAAAACTTACATGTTTTAGGTCTGATTCCTTCAACTGGAAAAACATTCTTAAAATAAATCTTTTAAAACTGGTCTGTGCAGAGAGCCTTCCAGTTTCTTTAAACAACATGGTTAATGAATCTAAGTCTCAATGCATTAGTTTAGTAGGAGTCATTTGTCCTAACAACTCTGAAAGCAAAATCTGACTTATCCCACTGAAAAAGCTCCTTTTACCACTCTTTAAGAGCATTCATTCTATCGACTCTGGAAGTAAGTCTAAATCTTTTTGCCCTGAAAGTTTCTTCTGGTCTGTTGACTCTATAAACCACCTGCGTTTCTGTGTAAATATATATATATATATATATATATATATATATATATATATATATATATATATATATATATATATATATATATATATATATATATATATATATATATATATATATATATATACGTCACTTCGAATATATAATATATATATATACCAATTTGAACCGAGAGCACTATATTTCAGCCATGTGTGCTTTAGTTGAATTTTCTTGCACAATGAGCACTTTATTTAAACCCATTTGCGGCAAATGCACTTTTTCAGCCTGTCTGTGCCAAGCGCAAAATTTGCTTTGAACCAGTTTTTGCTGAGAATAGCTGTCTTGATCTGTGTTCAAGAGAGACAACTATTGTTACCAAGAAAGGCTGGAGCAACCAGTGTGTAGTCTAAAGAACCTCTCCAACAGCACTCCACCACAGATTCTGTTCGCCACTGAACCGCCAGAATTTCTTTGGGCTAACACTTTGGGACCTCCGCATTTTTCTATGGCACACTTCGCTGCACATTTTTGCATGTGTACTGGGGGTACTGTAAGGATCACACATTGCATGGTCCTTATCCCTTGAAATATATTGTACTAAATCATTTTTCTAAATAAATAAATTATAAATTCTAATATTTTGTATATTTTTTCTATTGATGAACTTTTAGGACTCTTTTAGGACTCTTTTAGGACTCTTTTAGTATTTGGCCACAGTTAAACTTCTAATAACATGGTATATTTAAACTTCTAATAACATGGTATATTTATTATTGACTAAACATCACAACATTGACCTTGTGCATTACATCAGTTATATAAAATGAGACAGTGAGCTCAAAAAGGGGTGTGTATAAAGGCCCAGGACAATTATTTCAACAAGATGTGTGTTAGTTATAATGAAGCAGCAGGAAGCATGTGCTAGATTTAGGTTTTGCCTTTGGCTTTTGCTCTCATTGTCTTTACTGCTCTAATGCTCTGTTCTGTGTTTTCAGCTCAGAGAGCAACACCTTAGCTCAAAATAAACATCTTCCCATTGTTCCAATAATTACCTTCTTTATTGAAAGTAATGCAATCCACATTTGGCTCCAGCCCCGGAGAGCCTCTTGTACTGTTTTTTTTTTTCTTGTGCATTTTTCCTGTCTTTCTCTGAGACACACATGCCTACACACACAAGAAATTGCAGGATTAGCCATTGAGGAGTCATGCATGTGGTTATCAAATTCAGACAAGCGGCCCAGCCATTGTGCCACTCTTTTAATTAAATCCTACCGGGCGGCTTGGAGTGACCTTTCAAGTGCCGAACTGATTAAGTCCACAATGGCTCCACCATTTCTCTTCCACACTCGGCCGCACAGAGCCAGCAATTGACTCTTAAACTCTGATCAAGCCTTATTCTTGCTTAAACTGAAAAAGGAGGGGGGTGGAAATCAATTCAGCTCGAGAATATAGATTAGGGCTGATAGCATCGGGGTAATTAATGGCAGGTAGGAAGCTGGACGAGGCCCAATTTGCACTGGTGTGCTGCTGCGAAGAAAGGTTAATTTGCTAACCGTGATGGATATTTAAGAGGATAAAGGTGAAATTAGAGAGGTTTCGTTTTCATTTGAAAGGATTAGCGAAATGTTATCATTACATTCTCTGCAGGAGTCATGATAGGATTGCTTCTCTTGCTCAAACTGACGTCATGAGTGATGCCTGTTCAGCAGCTTTGCATGTAGTTTATGCTTTCAAATCATTCTTAAGTGGTAAGATTAAAAAATAAAAAGACAGCTAAGAAGTGCAATTATGGATCATCATTTTTTATTATTTTACAGATAAAGTAGGTAAATATTATTTTTTGACTAGTGGACTAGTGAAAAATGTGCAGGAATTTAACATTTTTAGGGAAAGAAGTCAAGGCTATTCTGTTCAAATTCACAAAATAAAGTTCAATAAATATATAAACTACTTCAAACTAATTTAGGTTATGAAAAGGGCAAATTTGAAAATATAATATCCTAAGTTAAGTTAAGATGTTTAGAGGACTTGATGACCTCGCCCAGAACTTGAATCTCATCCCAGTAAACATCCTTCTATTGAATATCATTAGTTCAGTTTGACTTAATTAGTTACTCTTAAACACTGTCATCTTGGTGTCTTTGTTACAAGGTCTATATGTAAAAACTAAATCAATATAGCATCGTCAGCATTTAGGTGCAGTAGACTATTGGTGGTCAAAAGTGTGTTGTAGTTTTTGTGTTGACTTCTACAGTCTTATCATTAATTGCTGACAGTAACTGATTGCAAAGAACTTGAGAGAGGGAAAGAAATAAAAAAAAGACACAGCTTCATTAACTTCTCAAATAAAAATAAAATAAAACCCAGGATAAATGAAATGTGCTTGCTTTAATTTAATACAATGGCAGAGTTCATTTGGTTAAAAAATTGAACAATGATGATTTTGCTCTCTATTATTGTACTGAAAGTCCTGTCTGCTTTAATTAAACTCTTTACAATTTCATCACACAGTATTTGCTATGTTAATTCATTTCACCGGCACATTCTTTTCAGTTTTGTTTTTGTCTGCTAATGATTTATTTCATCCTGCCATTGGTTGGCTTTTCCATTATACAGACCACCTTTCCATGGTTTCCATGCATTCACCTTTTCATGAATTCTTTTAGCTTAAGATTACATTACTTTCAGGTCTTTTGACCTAATTACAAATTGGTTTTAAGCCTTCACGTCTTGTATTATACTAATTGGCTCTGTGCATTAAAAGTGTTTTTCAGCACCTGTACCTTTTTGTTTTTGAGGCTCTGCACATTCAAGCTCTTTGTTTCGGTTTAACTTTGCACATTATTTGAACTCTTTTGGCTTTATTAACTCTGAGTCAGCTTTTATGGGATTTCTTGGTACTTTTGGCTTGGCTATTATTTAATCTTCTGAATGTTAATTAATATTATTTGTTCTTTTTAGGTAAGGTCTCTTTGTTTGCTGATCACTATATTGTTAAACAAAGTTGTTACCTCTTGTGCTCAGACATGAGGTTATGAGTTGGACCAATTGGTTCTAGTGCCTGGTTACTGAGGACTTTATTGATTTTCTCAAATCATTGTATTTGACATCCTCCTGTTATTCACCTCCTGTCAAGTGTATGACCATGACCACACTTACTACCATAAGTGGCCACTCCTTTCTGTCCAATTAGAGCTTCTCACTTTTGCTGACCCAGATCACTACTTGACCACATTTGCACATATTAAGCCTGTCATTTAGGTGTATGTAAAATAGAGCCAGAGTTAAATCATTATAAATATGTATATTAGACTATATAAATTATTATATATTATATATATATTAGATTAAGTAATAATTGCTGGCACAATTTTAGAACAAGTTCCAGTTAACATGTCGCATTCTTATGCTCAAATTAATATTTTACTTTTATTTTCACTTTATATACACAAAAATAGCCTAGCCTAGCCCAGAAACTTGGGTGGTTAAATGAAACTACAGCACACTTCTGCACTAAAACCCCCTCACCGCATTAGTGTCACAGCAGAACTGACAATAAACCATCACTCAAATTATACTGTCAAATTATGCTTTCTTTGCTGTGAGGCAAGAGTGCTAACTTCTCTATGCCAATGTCTGCTTCTATACTACTACTACAAAAATAATTAATAATAATAAAAACATCATCATCCACACAAAACCATACCCTCACTTCTAAGAACTTTTTGAGGCTGCACAGTGGCCTCTGGGTTAGCTGTAGGCACCCTGGCCATCTGCTGCTTGGCATGTTCACAATTTGAGAATCTGTTCTTAAAGGATGCACTGGGACATTGTTAGGACATTCAAAAAAATTTTTTAACTACAGGAGCAAAATGACTGCTTTAAGTAAAAATAAGCAAAAATGTATTTAATATAAAAATTATATAACATGCCCAGCGATGGATTGGCGCCCTGTCCTGGGTCTATCTATCCAGCGCCCGAAACGTTCTCCCCAGGATGGGCATGGGGAACCCCACCGCGACCCTACTAGAGGATAAAGCGGGAGATAATGAATGAATGAATAAATGAATGAATGAATGAATGAATGAAATTATATAACATATTTATACTTTCTAATGGTTGAGGTCCATCTGTCAAAAGACTTGTGCATGTATATTTATAGCATATGCTTTCATTCTTTTGCATAAACAAAATAACAAACTACTTATACAGCTACATAAATTACTCAACCAGGATTTAAGTCTGTAATACAATCTACTTTCTTAAAGTGAAGTACTCGCAAAACTAATATTACATTATTGCAAAGGCACTTAAATATAGCCTGATTTGAATGTAATAATAGCATGGTGTTAATCAATTAAAATACTTTTTGAAATTCAGTTTATAACATTATATGTAAACAATAATTTTATTTTGATTAGAAAAATATTATAAAAATAAATAAGAAAATATTCTTAAGGTATTAAATTGATTATTACTTTCTTACATTGCAAAACTACTTTGCTCACATTTGTCTCCAATATTTCAGAGTACTTAAATCTGTTATTTCTGGCAATTCCATGGATGAAGTTAAAGCTAAAGGCTGACCTTATTTCCTCACTTACAGCACAGCAGCTGTGAAACCATTTTTTACATCAATTTTGTGCACTCTGTTGCAATTATTAAACCTAGTTCCTATTTACATGGCGATATAATGTTTTGAAAACAATTTTGGCCACTTATATATACATAGTATATGTACAAATACAAGTGTTTGCTTTACTGCACTACACTAGAGCCTTTATCGTCTCTGCTGGTTCACAATCACAAAATTATAATATTAGTATCTATTGTATTTAATAAATGCTCCTGAACTGATTACAGTATCAGTACAATTGTATACGTTAGATGTAAAATTATCAGAGAAGAATATTTAAATATTTGCGTGTTCATTCATGTTTTGTTTATCTTTGTATAAAACTTATGGTGAATTTACTTAGAAATGTTATTAGGAAAAAAATGTTAGATGTATGTATGAGCACTGTGGTACAAGTCAAAGAGGCTCTAAAATTAAATAATAAAGCCATTAGAACTTAGGTCTTGCATTTGATATGAATTTTACAATCGACCTGGGGCAAGCACCTAGACATCTTCAGTTGGAATGCCTTTAAAAAGCTTTGATCAAAATATGCATTTCAGGAATATCCTGCTTTTACATACATTTTTCTTCTCTTCCCATTATTTGGTAGCTATACATAGTACATATATACATAGTCTCCCGAGGTGCTACCAGAAGAGAAAATGTCACATTAGATCATCACAAATGCAGCAATATGGCACATGCCTGCTCACTTCCTCTCTGTTATAAGCTCTCTCTATATTCTTCCTCTCTAAGTGCCAGGGTTCCCAGATCAGCATATGTTCATTCAGCAGCAAGCTGGATCACATCCTGCAGGGGTCAGCAATAAAAAAAATCAGCAAGTACTAGGTCTGTAAAACGAAAGACATTGAATAGGAGGCGAAGAATGACCCGGCTGGTCATTCACTTTATAATTCTGATGTAGAGAAAAGCATTTAAAACACTATTCCTTTTATCAATACTATTAAGGGCTACCTTATGCCTATCCAGGGGAGAACGTTTCAGGCCCTGGGCAGATACACCCAGGGTGCCAATCTATTGCTGGGCAATTAATCAAAGTTAATGTTTTTAATGTTGTCTGATGGTCATCATGTATTTCCTGTGTTGTCAAATTACACTGCAACATTTCAACATACGGATCATGGCATCCTTATGAACATTAGAAACTTTATGTATTAATGTATTAGTGAATTTTTTTTTAATCAATTTACTTGTGTAAGTAGGAAATGCTCTGAATTTGCAAAAGTAAACTATGGTTGCACAATGGGGGTGGCACGGTGGCTTAGTGGTTAGCACGTTCGCCTCTCAACACTAGGTATTCCCGGTTCGAATCCCCATCTGGGTGTAGTTTCCATGTTCTCCCCGTGTCAGCGCCGGTTTCCTCCCACAGTCCAAAAACATGGATCAAGCCAATTGGGTTCTCCAAATTGCCCCATATACAGTGTGTTTGTGTGGGTGTCTGTGTGAGTGAGTGTGTGCCCAGCGATGGATTGGCGCCCTGTCCTGGCACCCAAATCTTTCTACCCTGGATGGGCATGGGGAACCCCCCTGCGACCCTAATAAAGAATGAAGCGGAATATAATAGATGGATGGGTTTCACAATGGTCTGTTCACAATTTACTAGTATTTATACACATACACACATGGGATTTACATACATGTATTGGCTTCAATTATTGGAATTATTTTTCACTTTTACACAGCTTAAATGAGGTTTATGGATTTACTATGATTAATGGCCACATTAAAGGTATCAAAAAATAAATATCATGTGATTTTTCTGCTAAATTCTGATTAATCTAAAGTTATTAAAGTTGAATCTAGAACAAAAGAAATAATGTCTCTAAAGCTTTAATGATTATTTGATTAGACCCAGATTATCTGTAAATAATTTACACATCAATATTTATTTAAATCTCTTTAAAAGAAGCACATTGGCAATGTTGCTAGAATTTTCCCACCTTACTGACATTCCCTTCATAAGAAGTATATTTTTTATCCAAGATGCAGAAAATTGATTCATTCATTTATTCATACTTTTACACATCAATATGAACTTCTGTCAGGAGTCCACTAGTCACTTGACTGTTTTTGCATTTTGGTTTTCATACTTGTGTGTGTTTAGTTTGTTATTATTAACTTTTGTTATTTATTGTCTGGTTACTGATAATTGCCTTCAGTCTATGTTAATTATTGCTCATTGTTTTGCCATTCACGTGTCTTCCGTTTTAGTTATTTAAGCCTGCCTTTGTTCATTGTTAAAGAGCTTGTCAGTTCATTTAGATTGCCCTGTCCCGCATATGTTATGTTTGTCTTTTTCTGTGTCTTAAAATAAATAAATTATTTGTTTTTGCTTCACGCTTCACTTACATGGATCCAGCGTAACAACTTTTAACAAGATGTTCGAATAAATTATTATATAACCATGAACTCGCTCAAAATTCTGCAGTTTTAATTTTGACAAGAATTAGAATGTTTGATCACATTAGTCACATTTTATCAAACTTGCTTTAACTCATGTTAGATGCTAAATACAAAATGTTACTAATTACAAACACTGTAATTAGTCAGGTACCACGGTGTCTGAGTAAAATTGTATAATTCAAAAATAATCACTGTTTGCCAAGTCCAGGCTTTCTTCTAGCCCCTAGATTTAACAATTAACATTGCTAGGTGAAGAGCGTTTTTTGATGAGGCTCTTTCATTTTGAAAAAGTCTCCCTGTTACTCTTAAGTATTCCGAAACACTGCCAATCATTACAAGTGGATTAAAAAAAATGTGTTTTCATCAGCATTTGATTAATTGCAAAAGATAAGTTGTAGGACTCAGATCAAACATAGTTGAGAGTGCGATCTGGTACAGTTAGAAATGTCATTTAATCTCCAGCAATTAGTAGATAGTGAAATGTAAACTCTCTGGAGTGCCTTCTTGATTTAAGTAATCTGTAGTCTCTTCCCCTTGGCTATGCTGTTCCAGTCAGTGGTTCAGGAGTCACATGCTGGAGTTGGTTATGATGTCATAACTTTTCTAACCACTTGTCTTCTTTTTTGAGATGCTGCTAGTTTTATAACAACCTTACGGAGTATAAGTATGAAAAATATATAATGCGAGATCTATAAAAGTTTTGCGAGATCTCGCATTATATTGTTTTTCTTCCATGTCACTTTAGAGGCTCCGTACAACCTCAGTGCACTTTTTTATCACTGAGGAAGAGAAGAATTTTCAACTACTACTAAATTTGTAATATACTTGATTTCTTATAAAGTGAAATGCAATCCTGCATTCTGCTACCATGCAGGATATTTTTAAGTATTGTTATTGTATTAAGCATCGTAATTATCAGCTTTCAGTAAAGTAAAAGCTGAAAAAGCAGTACTATGTTCAGGGAAGTAGTCTGTCACTACAACATACAGTGGACTATACTGCTCTCTGGTGGTGACAAAATAACACTGAATAATCATATTGGTTTTCTAAGGTGGGGGTTAAATCTGGGAAATAATAATCCATCTTCAATTTATTTTACTTTAAAGTTATTATAAATGCATCATAGTACAATACAATACAATAATAATCTAGTTTCTACAAATTTTGATGTTATGCAGTTTTAGACCAGATTATTATTAAATATGTATAAGTAAAATAATTAAATGCCCAAGTGGCCGATATTTTTGTTCATATAGATATTGTATGTCCTACATTATTATTTATTCTTGACGTGTGTGATTTAAATTTCATTGGATACCCTTTTCTCTCTAAGTATATGTCTGTTTGATTTTGATCCTCCCAATCATAAAACCAAAAATCTTGAATTTGTTAATGATAGTTTTGAAAGACTCTCTCTAAATGTTTATAATTGTGTGACAAATATATTTTATAAGAATGTAACTAAAAAAAGCAGTAGACATTAAGTAAATCTTAAGAGTCAAACTTTTGATGAAAAAAAGCAAACTGCTTCAGAATCTATGGGTTCTTTAAAAAAAAAAAAATAGTTACATATGCACATAAGCTGCGGCACGGTGGCTTAGTAGTTAGCACGTTCGCCTCTCAGCACTAGGGATTCCCGGTACGAATCCCCATCTGGGTGGAGTTTCCATGTTCTCCCCGTGTCCGTGTGGGTTTCCTCTGGGTTCTCCGGTTTCCTCCCACAGTCCAAAAACATGCATCAAGGTCAATTGAATTGCCCCATATAGAGTGTGTCTGTGTGAGTGAGTGTGTGCCCAGTGATGGATTGGCGTCCTGTCCTGGGTCTATCTGCCCAGCGCCTGAAACGTTCTCCCCGGAATGATCATGGTGAATCCCCCCGCGAAACTAATATAGGATAAAGCTGAAGATAATGAATGAATAATGAATGTACATAAGCTTTATAAATTGTTTGTTAATCAAAATTAATTAAATTACATGTTTCTTCACATTAACTTCTTGGTTTAAGATATTTGCAATGTTTTGTATTTGATTTGATGATTTTTTGGCTTCAACTACTTTTAGGCATACCATATATATAGGTGCTTATAAAGTCACTGTTTTGTCACATTGCCAAACTTTTTATAATATTCACCTAAAGGGCAGGATTACTGAGACTTTCTAGTACAATTTGATGGAATAATTTGAAACACCTTGTTTCATCAACAATAATAAGCCATAGATTAGATTATTGCGCTTGAATGTGATGTTTTAATTTCTTTAAAATCTGTTTTAAATCATATATATGTGTTATTAATAAATGTTTACTTGCTTAAAACATTTATTTACCAATAACCTACTGCAAACCACTTTCTCTTGAAATGATCTTTTATTGCTAAGCATTCATGGGAACTGCAACAACGGTCCTTACTCCATTTGTACACAATTAGGCTGACTGTTAAATTGAGGAGGCCCAACACTTTACAGATTTACACCCATCACTCTCCCTTTCCCTTTTTTTTTAACTCCTTCCCCTTCTCTTTCTCTCTTACTCACTCTTTCTCTCTCTCTCTTTCTCTCTCACACACACACTACATATATATATATATATATATATATATATATATATATATATATATATATATATATATATATATATATATATATATATATATATACATATATTTATAATTTCTGTTTTATGAGAGTTCATTTACAATATGCTAAAATACAGCCACTATTCAACTATTTAAATCCATTTTAATTACAATTTCCAAGCATGTTTCTAACTGTACTTGGAACATGAACAATGTTCCTATCTTTGCACATAACATACTGCTTGTTAACAACATGCAGGTCTGACCCAATGCCATAGGGATTTCTAATGTGACAGCCAACCAGTAAGTGCCATGGTGTAATAGAGAATAATAGAGATAATAGTGAATGCCAAAGCCAAACAAAATTGGTTAATAAGTCAAGGAGAATTATCAGTGTCCTTACCTTCAAATAGTTTTCTGTTTAAGTTTAGGGTAAAACTGGGAAAAATGTTTGTCAATAGCAGAAAACTTAAACCATTTTTAGTTATTATATATTACTATTTTCTTATTCTTTTATACCTCAAATATCTGTTGCAGAGCATTTGATGTTTAAAGGCACTGGTGATATTAAGATACACAACTTGAAAGATGTTTAAAGACACCAGTAATATTAAGAAACACATATAACATATAAACACAAGATGTGGAGAAATGTTGCATCAGCCGAAACAAACCTCCAAAGATTATAACTAAAACATTGCAGAAAATTTGTTTGGTTGTGCTGTCAGAATGTGTCCCAAACTACAATCCGACATCATATTGTTTTAGTTATGTCAAGTTTGTGTCAAACATCAAGTTGTTTGTGAAGTTTACATATAAAATCATCTCATATCAAGCAACAACAAAACCATGTGGCCACAGTTATACATGGCTACATTTTTTAGTGGAACTGTATTCTATTAACCAATATAAAGTCACTTCTCCTCTCATTATCTTGAACATTTAATCCTCTACTAGGGATGCGGGGAGGTGCATTAAGCACAGGGTGCCAATCTATTGCTGGGCACACTCACACAGACACACCATATAGGGTCAATTTTGATAGAGACAGCCAGCCAATTCATTTTAAAACCATGTGGGCATGTTGGACTGTGGAAAGAATCCAAAGAACCCTTGATAAAACCCATGCAGACACTGGGAGAACATGGAAACTTTATCCACTGGGAGAACAAAAGCATTAAATTACAACCACACAATCACAACTAGAAACTATTTTGAAGTTTTAATTGCCAATTACATTCTGGTCTGAGAAAGAAAAGTACAATTCTGACAGTAACATACACAGACACAGGGAAAATCAAGAATATTTATTTAAGAAAAGAATTAGGCCTTTTGTGGGGTAATAGTGCTTTTTATATGTATTACACTGTGGTTCTTAGTAAAGACATGAAATCAATTTAAAAAATCAACAGAATAAACAATAACAAATGTTTAATGTATCTTTTATGTTTACACAATATTTGTAAATAAAACAGTTTGTGGTGACCCCAGTTAAACACAGGAAAATGTAGGACTACATTTCCTTAAACAGCTCATATTGTGTAAGCAGTCATGCTTGGTACAACCTAAAGTGTTTGTGTTTTTGCACATTATCAACAACATGACTTTGAGAAATCTGTACATTGCTGATAACCTCCATCAGCTTTACTTCCCAAATGGTCATAGTTTTGTCTCTCCCTTCCTTTTAGCAGTTCTTAAAAGTGAGATCTTTCTTTTTATCTGAGCTCAAGGTCAGTCCTTCTCACAGGAAGATGTTCATTATGCCTGATTATCAGCTCACATAAAGCAACTCTGGCTGAATCAATAGTTTCTGTCAAATCCCTTTCAGAGACTCACACCTCAATTAATCAATCAGATTAATCTATCACTAACAGCACCATCTCTTTCACCTGGATCCACAGCATTATTTTTTTTGTGGTATCCATTATTCAATTCCATCATTTAAAGAGATTTAAACTGTGTTTACATTTAACAACACATGTTTGTAAATTTCACTTTCTCCGTCATCTGTCTTATGTTTAACAGGAAATAAAAAGGCTGTAGTATTTACAAATGATCTATGTTATTGCAGCACAAACGTAATTATTTTTAAAAAATAATACATTGTTACCTTGTACTGGTTCTGTATAAAGCTTTGTTTCATTCATTCATTCATTCATTATCATTCGCTTTATCCTATATTAGGGTCGCGGGGGGTTCCCCATGCCCATCCAGGGGAGAACGTTTCGGGCACTGGGCAGATACACCCAGCACAGGGCACCAATCTATCGCTGGGCACACACTCACTCACACAGACAAACACTCTATATGGGGCAATTTGGAGAATTAAATTGACCTTGATCCAAAAAAATGGGGTTCGAATCCCCATCTGGGTGGGGATTCGAACCGGGAAGCCCTAGTGCTGAGAAGCGAACGTGCTAACCACTAAGCCCCATAGTTTGTTTTATCTCATCTAATTTAATCCTATGCTAAGGTTACCCAGGGGGTGGAAGGGTACAGTTTAAACATACAGGTTCATACAGTTAAACAGTTACAGTTAAACTATAGACCACAGACCATACAACATAAAGCTTTCAAAAGAATAAAAAAGTATGCTGTAACAGCTGTTTTTTACTGCTATAAAACTGAAGGCAAATGACCTGGATCATGAATCCGGGATATCTTTAAAAAAGATACCTTCTTAACCACTTCTTATGTTCTATTCAAACACTTGTACTTGTACCATGAAATTCCAAAATTTCCCTGAACAATCTTCAACTTTTTTCCCTCCACATATTAACATTTCTTTCAACTGTTTTTTGTTTTGCTCATTTTTTTTGGAAGCTGAGGAAGACTGTGGATGCTGTAGTGATAAAGATAACACTGTGTCAGTCTTAATAAAGGGGAAAGAGAGAAAAAGCTGCAGAGACAGCAGGATCAATGGTAAATGCCCTCTGCAGGCACAATCAGGGAGCTGCTGTGTTCACTTTGACAATGTTATCTCTCCTGCTTTCTCCTCTGTCACAGATCTTTCAGGTGTTCTCGAATGGCCATCACCCCCTGAAGACATGCAATTAATCTTTTCAGTCTGTGTCAGTCAAAGATATGAATAAAGAGCTGCCAGTTAGGTGGATTGAGCTTGAGGAGCGTCACTCCAGATGAAAGGAATTAATTATTTTGCGTCAGGAATGATAGCATCCTCAGTTTCGCAGGCACAAAGCAAGAGTGAAGGCAAATGGGGAATTAAGAAGACTGCCTTCCACTTTACTGAAAGCTCCATACTTGGAACTGGTGTAACAGATTTGGGTGATGGAGTGATTAATTTATCTTGATTCACCTTAGCCTGTCACAAATGTCCTTGGGATGTTTGTGCATTTTTTTGTATTAATTCAGTTTAAATTCATTACACAGGAAATGTTTGATTTAAATGTTCCTATATATATATATATATATATATATATATATATATATATATATATATATATATATATATATATATATATATCCATCCATCCATCCATTATCTTCCGCTTTATCCTCTACTGGTGGGGGGTGGGGTTCCCCATGCCCATCCAGAAGAGAACGTTTCGGGCGCTGGGCAGATACACCCAGGACAGGGTGCCAATCCATCGCTGGGCACACACTCACTCACACAGACACACACACACAAACACACTCTATATGGGGTAATTTGGAGAATTCAATTGACCTTGATCCATGTTTTTGGACTGTGGGAGGAAACCAGAGAACCCGGAAGAAACCCACCCAGACATGGGTGGATTCGAAATGGAAATCCTAAGTAAACAGCTGGACAAACTGAAAACAAAACTTTGGATTGCAGACTTAGCCCTATACTCAGACACTTATCTGAAAGAATCTGCAACACAGAACTAATTAAAACCTGCCATGAAATATAGGATAGTGAGCTCCCCATGACCTCTGAAAGTTCTGAGCTTGTACCTCAAGAATGAAATGAAACCAGTAACAGATCTACATCAGCTTGTGCACAGACTATTGCCTCAGTCTGATCTGCTGTCAAATTTAAGGTGAGAAAATTACACACACCCGATAACCACATCAGAAGGGCCAGGGCTGAATATAACTCATCCTATTCAAAAACGATGGAAATCACCTGCTATAAGACATGGAATTTACATTCATATTGCATGTCGAAAAGGAGGAAAATTTAGGGGATGCTAAATGCTTAATGTGCATAAGCACTCATAATCATATCAGTTAAACAATTCTTGCATATAAATGCAAAGATCCAGTGCTAAAGTGAGGGACCAGTGATTGTCGCATGAACCCTGAGAAACAGCTTCATACTTCAACTTCATTCCTTCAACACCCTGGACACAAGTTAGGGACTTGTGGCAAAACCTGTAGTTTAGAATGCGCAACAGCATTCTAAACTACAGGTTTTGCCACAAGTCCCTAACTTGTGTCCAGGGTGTTGGAAAACCATTTTAGGTGGGCACCTCATAAAGCTGTTTGAGATGTGTAAAGCTGTCATGAGAGTCATTAAAGCAAAAGCAAAACTTTAAATAAGCTGAAACATAAAACATATTCATGTTGGTCAAGCGCTCCGACAAGCATGGTAGCTCAGTGCTCAGGGTGTTGGGCTATGATTCTAAAGGTTGTGGGTTCAAATCACAGGTCCATTGAAGTAATCCAAGTGGGTCCTTGAGCAAGGCCCTTAACCCCTTATTGCTCCAGGGATACTGTGGCCAATCCTGTGTTCACGTTGTAAGTCCCTCTGTATAAAAGCGTCCATGGGATAAAATGACCAAATGTAGCACTTGTGATGATTTTAGTAGAAAATACAAAAACAAAAAAAAAAAAAAGAAAAACCTAAATGTAAGGGTGTCTTCAAAATTCAGTATGACAATAATTATCCAATATTGTGTGATATATTTAGTATGTGTATAATAATCACCAAGTTGCCGTCTCTTAAAATGGATTTTGTTTTGATTAGCCCACAAATCCTTGAGATCAGAAATTTCATCAGAAATTAAACTTAATGTGATATTAGTGGCTAGATGTAAAAATTACAATTGCTATTGTAAGTCACTTTGGATAAAAGTGTCTGCCAAATGACTAAAAGTAAATGTAAAAGTAAAGCCAAAAATTTGTCCAAGTATCTCACGGTTTTGTACGAAGATTATATACTGGGGCATTTTCATAAACATGTTACATTTGTTTACAGTGTCTTATGTGTACACCTTACATTGGATGAGATGCTGCTAAAAACACCAAACATATGAACTAGAGCTTAAGTTAAGTATTAATCTGGCTGGACGAACTATCTTCAGAAAAAAAACAAAAAACAACACAACTTTTCAGTGTAGCACTGGCTCATGTGCTGTCCACCTCTAAAGCTTTAACCCTCTTTATTCCTCCAGAAAGACACACAGACAATAAGCACAAACAAATGGTGGACAAATGTGGTTGTGTTGTTTTAAAAATATATATCATTATCGTTCCAAATGTATCATATATATCAATTCTGTTAACCATATTTTAAAAGTATGTGATTTCTGTTGTACATGAAAGCTGTCACTGAACCTGGATGTTCAGGAGATAATTGAGCTTAACTCTGAAAGAAGAATGGAGTTACAGAAAAATAAGTGTTACAGAAAAATAATGCATCTTCAGTTCTGATTAAACTTTTATCTATTAGACACATAAAACTATTGGACAGTTTTGATTCTTATAGTTCTGTACTTTTTTTTAAGGATAAAGTAGTGGCTGTGTGTGTGGCATACAAGACACAGCTGAACAAATTCTCTGGAGTAGTGACCTTCAATTGGCCGTGTCCAATCTACCTACCGTGTTCAAATGATCAGGAAGCTCTGTCCAAACCAGAGATGAGTGTGTGTGTGTGTGTGTGCTTGTCTTTCACTGTGTGCCTCTTAGCTGCATGTGTCTTTAGTCCATGTGTGTGTTTATTTTGATCTGAACCCCATTGTGACTGTGGAGCAGAAGTGTGTTTGGTGTGTGCAGTACTTCTTTGCCTCCCGCTGGTGTGTCAGACCAGTGCTGCTAGACGATCACGCATAGCAAACAGGGCCACGCTGTTCAGATGCACCAGGTGTATTGAGAAGGACGTAATTGTTATGACTACGCATGTAACAAGATGTAGATAAAATGGTAGTAAAATTATTTAGATTGGTTACCTAAATTAAAAAAAATCAATTTTAAGAAAAAGTTTGGAATAAAAACCCTCTAAAAATGTTTTATCAGCAAAATACAATTAATGTATTTAATATATTAATATAATTTAGTATATTTAATAATTAATACTCAAAAAATCTGCCTATTTGAGTTTTAGCTTCTTTATCACCTTGTTGCTTTAATGTGTGCTTATTCTCAGCTTTTGTTGTGTGCAAATTAAATTTAAGTTTATTTAAGTACCTTAAATGTGTCTTTTGTTCCAGAGGGCATCCCAGCCAGGACTCCTGACATGGTCAGAGACTGCCAGAGATGGTCATCTCCCCAAGCGGCATTGCCGCAGTGAGTACAGACATGATCTCATCCCCAGAGAGCGTCATCACTGCCACAGACATGTTCACCTTTCCAGACAGAACCAGACGGCCCTATGTTTTCCAAGGGTTACCGCTTTGTGAACTTTTGGCTCCCAGATATTTTTTAGATTGTATTGGCCCTTAGAAGATCTTTGCCCTCTTAAGTTTAACAACCTCTACAAAAAAAGCACATCGACAATTACTGTTTTTTTTCTTGCTTTCAGAATTAAAATCATAAGCCAATATAGAAAAAAAAAAACAACCACAAACTATAAATCCATATTTAAAAGACATACTTTCCATATTAATAAGCACAATGACATTATGGGCTTGTTGATGTAAATCACAAACATTTGAAAATGCAAATTTTTGTGTTATTACTGGATAATTTTTCAATCATTTTTCAATCTTTTTTTGTGAGAATTTTAACCTAAAAATACTGAAAAATAAGACTCAGATTGAAAAAGCCTAGGTTTTTCTGCTTTGATATACTTTGAATTTTTATATTCTATGTAATTTTTTGCCATTTATGATGTGCGTGGTTTAGGTAGTATATATATATTTAAATAAATATATTATGTGGAATATAGAAAATATCTACCTAAATTAGATTAATTACGATTAATTAATTTATTAGAATACACATTGTTCTACAAAATACAAACAAAACAAACATGTTATATAATTTATTTTTTGGTTCATTGTAAGTATTAAGTTCTAATACTAAGTGTTGTCCATGTAACCTGCTAGGCTCTGCTAAATTATTAAAGCAATTCACTATGGCTTGTATTGTGATTTTATCTCACTTAGTACCCCATTAATACCCCGCCATTAATAAAGCGTCATTCACAGTGTGTGTAACAATAATCTGTATTATTTACTACTTTCCCCTAACTAAAGCTACTTTCTGTCACGGTTTGTTTGGTCACGTGGTGTGGGTTGGGTTTTGTGTTCACGCCCCTGAAATCACGAGCACCTGGTCCCTATCACGTTCCCCTACTTATACCCCGCACTACCTGCCCTTCACCGCTAGTTTGTCTCGTGCCACGCCTTTGCCAAGCCCCGACACTACGAGCCCCGTCTCTGCCCTGTTATCTCGCTATTGCGCCCTGCACCTTGTCGCCCTGTTTGCTGTTCTGTGTTCTGTGTGCAGTTCGTCATCCTGTCGTCATCACCCCATCAAGTGCCCTTCACGCCGTCTCCCCGTGTTTGGAACCCGACCCGCTGTGACGTCATCAACTACCGCCCTGTCTGTGTCGTATTGCTGTGCACCGCGTCTCTGTTTGTAAATAAACCTGCATTGTTGGAATCTCCGTCTCCAGTACCCGTTCCTCCGAGTACCGGATCCGCCTCGCTCTTCCTCGGACCATAACAGTACAAACTAGCCACGATGGATTCCTCGGAGCAACGCGGCGCCGGAGCGGAGCCGGCACAATCACCACCAGCCGGACCCCCGCCCGATCCACGCCTGGATCTGCTGTACAGCCGTCAGGAGGGATTGGCAGATCTGGTAAGCGAGCTAGCGCTACAACTCCGGACCGCACTCGCTTCACTGCCGGCAGCCACCGCAGCGACGGCCGTCCCGGTCACCCAGGTACCAAACCCGCCGCCTGCGATCGCTACGCGCCCCGACGGCGCCGCCGTCCTCCCCGAACCTTATGATGGCGACCTCCAGCGCTGCCGCGGCGTCCTGTTCCAGTGCGAGCTGTACTTTGGCATCCGTCCTTCGTGCTTCCCCACCGACGCGCACAAGATCGCCTTTGTTATCGGGCTTCTTCGGGGCCGCGCGTTAAGCTGGGCCGAGGCAGCACAAGGGCTAGTCTCTCCGCTGGGCACCACGTACGCCACGTTTTTGCAGAAGTTCCGTGGAGTGTTCGACCGGCCGGACTACACGGACGACGTCGATTCTCGGCTCCTCTCTGTACGCCAACCCGTACCGCTCCGACACCACGGACCCCACCTACCGTCGTAAGAGAGACCCAACCTGCTGAACAATCGGAGGGTCCCGAACCCATGCAGCTGGGACGCACCTCCCTGGTCCCAGACATCCGGGGCATGCGCAAGGATCTGGGGCTGTGCTTCTACTGCGGCAAGGGGGACCACCTGCTGCGAGAATGTCCCGTTCGCCCAAAAGGGCTGACTCGGCAGTAGGACTTGGGGTCCTGTCGAGTCCCACCCCAAAACCCCAAGTTCAACGCCTCAGCCTCCCCGCTACGTTCATCCTCCGGGAGAAACAGGTGGCCGTAGAAGTTCTACTGGATTCTGGTGCAGAGGAGAATCTAATAGACGCGGGTTTTGCCAACCACCACGCCCTGGCGATCTCTCCCCTAACCAACCCCCTCCATACGTTGGCCCTGGACGGTAGGCGACTGTCCCCGATCACCCACCGCACATCTCCTATCCGGCTGACATTGGAGGGGAACCACCAGGAGAGGATTTGTTTCTCAGTGTTCCGCTCTCCCGAGGTTCCTGTCATCCTGGGTTACCCCTGGTTCCGGAAACATAACCCCCACGTCGACTGGGTCAACGGCCGTATCCTTACCTGGGGCATCGAGTGTCACTCTTCCTGCCTGCTCGCCGCTGTCCCCCCCAGCCATGCCCCTGCCCGGAACAATGCCTGCACCGTGGACCTTGCCTCGGTCGTCCCTAACGAGTACCACGACCTGGGGGAGGTCTTCAGTAAGGACAAGGCTTGCCAGCTACCGCCTCACAGGTCGTACAACTGCGCCATCGACCTTCTGCCCGGGGCCCCGCTGCCCTCCAGCCGGATCTACCCCCTGTCCCGGCCTGAGAGAGAGACCATGGAAAGATACGTGTCGGAGTGTCTCGCCACCGGTCTGATCAGGCCCTCGACTTCCCCCGTAGGGGCCGGGTTCTTCTTCGTATCTAAGAAGGACGGCTCCCTACGTCCCTGCATCGACTACAGGGGACTGAACACCAT
>JAFMOD010000535.1:1330682-1379255 GCA_019802435.1 Corydoras maculifer | reverse complement strand
ATCAGGCGCTGGTTCTGGTGGCCCTCCCTGGCAGCCGACGTGAGGGAGTTCGTCGCTGCCTGCACCACCTGCGCCCGCAGCAAGGCCTCACACCAGCCCCCTGCCGGTCTCCTCCAACCGCTCTCCATACCTGGACGGCCCTGGTCCCATATCGCGCTGGACTTCATCACTGGACTGCCGGACTCTAGAGGTAAAGCAGTGATCCTGACTGTAGTGGACCGGTTTTCCAAGTCTGTTCGCCTGATCGCCCTGGCCAAGCTGCCCTCTGCTTTAGAGACCGCCAAGATCGTCTTTGAGCAGGTCTTCCGGGTCTTCGGCATCCCTGAGGACATCGTCTCGGACCGGGGTCCTCAGTTCGTCTCACAGGTATGGTGAGCCTTCCACAGGTTCTTTGGAACTACCATGTCTCTGACCTCCGGGGGTCACCCCCAGTCCAACGGACAGGCCGAGAGGGCCAACCAGGTGGTGGAGACCACCCTCCGCTGCATATCTGCTCAACATCCCGAACGATGGAGTGAGAACCTCGCGTGGGCGGAGTACGCGATCAACACCGCGCGCTGCTCCGCGACCGGAAAATCCCCGTTCGAGGTGGCACTGGGCTACCAACCTCCTCTGTTTCCGGAGGACCGGTCGGAGATCCACGTCCCGTCCGTTGCCCAACACATCCGTCGATGCCGCCGCACATGGAAGAACACCCTGATCGTGCTCCGCCAAGCCCAAGCCTCCACCGTCATCCATGCCAACCGCAAACGCCGCCTTGCCCCCAGTTACAAGGCGGGACAACTCGTCTGGCTGTCCACCAGAAATATACCCCTGAAGACGGAGTCCCGCAAACTGAGCCCCCGCTTCATCGGCCCCTTCCCGATCACTCGCGTCCTCAGCCCTGCAGCCGTCCGCCTCCAACTGCCCCGCTCCATGCGTATCCACCCCACCTTCCACGTCTCTCACATCAAACCCGTTGTTCACTCCCCGCTCAACCCCTCCCCCCGCCCCGCCCCCGCCCCACGCCTGGTCGAGGGTCAGCCCGCTTACACGGTCCACCGCCTGCTGGACTCCCGACGCCGTGGCCGAGGCATCCAGTTCCTGGTGGACTGGAAAGGCTATGGACCCGAAGAACGCTCCTGGGTGCCTCGGTCCGCCATCCTTGATCCCGCCCTCATCGCGGAGTTCCACCGCCGCCACCCGGACAAGCCATTTAGGGTGCCGGGAGGCACCCATTGAGGGGGGGTTAATGTCACGGTTTGTTTGGTCACGTGGTGTGGGTTGGGTTTTGTGTTCACGCCCCTGAAATCACGAGCACCTGGTCCCTATCACGTTCCTCTACTTATACCCCGCACTACCTGCCCTTCACCGCTAGTTTGTCTCGTGCCACGCCTTTGCCAAGCCCCGACACTACGAGCCCCGTCTCTGCCCTGTTATCTCGCTATTGCGCCCTGCACCTTGTCGCCCTGTTTGCTGTTCTGTGTTCTGTGTGCAGTTCGTCATCCTGTCGTCATCACCCCGCCAAGTGCCCTTCACGCCGTCTCCCCGTGTTTGGAACCCGACCCGCTGTGACGTCATCGCCTACCGCCCTGTCTGTGTCGTATTGCTGTGCACCGCGTCTCTGTTTGTAAATAAACCTGCATTGTTGGAATCTCCGTCTCCAGTACCCGTTCCTCCGAGTAGCGGATCCGCCTCGCTCTGGTCCTCGGACCATAACACTTTCAGCCCATAGCTCATCAATGTGTAGGGCCAGAATTATATGGGCATCCGAAAAATCAACATATACAAATTGAAGTAAAATCTTAATGTATCAATTAATTCATTTTGAAGTGAATAATGTATAAAATAAATAGAGCCTTAAGTAGGGCTTGAGATTTTATATAGTAATGCAGGTTATAAACATGATTTCATGGCAGACAAGTTAAACCATGTTGTTAAAGACAATGCGTTGTGCACTGTGCATTGTGCACATTAAAGATTCATGCTAGATTATGATGGGACCACAATGTTGTCCCATAATTGTCTGAAATATTATTGTATGATGGAGGATTAAACCCTAGTCCACTCTAGTTTTCCACATACATTTGGCAATGTACTGTACATCGTTATGGCCCTTATTTGTCCTGTTATCATAATACAAGTGTATAAATTGTTCATTTAGGTTTTACTGTGCATGGTGAATGCTTAAAATACATTTGTGGTAGAATGATACTATACACTTAAAACAAACATTCTTACACTTGCTGTATTGAAACATCAGTAGACAGCAGAAGGGCAAACTACATCATTCTCCTCTGCGTGGGCTCACTGGACCAGACCAGATGGGCAATGTCCACTTCGTGCCAAAATGGACAGACGAGCATGCGAGTGGGTGGTCAGTGTGTGTTGGTGTGCATATGTGAGCATGTGTGTTAGTCTCGGTTAGGCTTGTCCCCATGTCAGGTGAAGGGCTTTTTTATTTAGCTGTGGGAGACAATCTGAAGGATTTGCAATCATCCAGGTCATCTCAAAAAGCCGACTAGGACAGAACGATTATAATTTTGATGCACAGTTTATCAGGTATGGTGATATAAGTGACCAGGTTTTATGTTAGGATGTAATAAATGACATATGTTATACACTCTTCTGATATGAGTTTGGAAGAAATGTGAAAAAGATTTGCAGATGACAGTGTCACCTTTCTACCCATATTATTTCTTTCTGCTCACTCAAGCTCAATGTGCCATGTGGGTTTCTGTCACAGTCGAGCTGCGATGAGACATCATATTGAGCTGTGGTGCAACAATTCCTCCATGCTAACACCTCCACAAACCCGTCTGTACACACTTCACTGCATGCCCTCCAGCACTGACTGACAGTTACAGCCTCCTCAACAGCGATGTCTTCTTTTTGTTTTATTACTTTACTCCTTTTACTGTACACAGTTTTATTCAGCCACCATGTACTATAATAGTAAGGCCAGCTACTACAAACTCTTTTATTACTGCAAATACAACCACTAATACTAATAATACACTGCTACTGTTCATACCATACATACTAATACTATTTCTCTTACTACTGTGGCTAATGCTGCTGATGCCACTACAAAATATATAGCAATTAGAATAAGAATCAGAATCAGAATATCTTTATTGTCATTATACCAGGTATAACGAAATTAAGGTGCCATACTTTCGGTGTCACATACTAAAATTTACACAAATAAAGAGATTTAAAGATAGCACTATAATTTACAAATTACAAAAAAACTTGAAATAAAAAAGAATTTATTGACAAGAGTGTATAAAACTGTACAACCTGAGTGAATGTATTTATATTTATATATTGCACATTTTTATCTTTTTTCTGTGATGCAGTGCAGCTGGAGAACCACACACAGAGTCTGTGAGTGAGGATGCTCTCTATGGTGGAACGGTAGAAGGACACCAGCAGTCTCTGATTGATGTTATTATTTCTGAGAGTCCTCAGGAAGTAGAATCTCTGCTGTGCCTTCTTTTTGCCAGTTTTTTGGTGTTCACACCCCAGGTTACGTCCTCCTCGATATTAATACCCAGGAAGCGAAAGTTTGTGACTCTTTCTACACAGTCCCCATTGATAAATATTGGTTTGATGTCTTTCCTCACCTTCCTGAAATCTATGACCAGCTCCTTCGTTTTTGATGTATTTAGACTTAGTTTGTTATCTGTGCACCATAATGACAGTCGTTCCACTTCATCCCGGTAGGCTGTCTTGTCGTTTCCAGAGATGAGTCCCAGACTGAGCACGATGCTTCTCCATCCTGGCTCTGAAATGTGCAACATCTGTTCTTGCTTTAATACATTTACTTTAGCTCAATAAAGAACTGACTGTTTTAGAAGAAAGCATATAGCATGCTACAAGTAAGACAAGTAATGTTTTCATTGTCACTCCCAGTTCCATTTTTCTTTTGTTTGTCACTATTTTGCCTCACTTGTGTTTTCCTGTCACATGATATTTGCTCTTCAATTTACTTAACATCCACTGTTGTATAATCCTCCTGTTTTCTGCTTCTGAATTTGATTGAAGTTTATTTACATTCCTTATTTTATTTTTATGAGTTTCCTTCACCTTTTCCTTATGTAGCATACTTGTGTTTTTGTTAAATTAACTTCTTTGCATTTATAACAGTAGTTTTATACCGTTAGTCTATAAAAAGACTTATAATAATATTTTTTGGACTATGTTCTTTCCACCATGGTTTCTAGCATTACTTGTTTTCCCGCATGAAGATACTGTCACCGTTTAAGTATAATTTCATGTTTATTGTTAACTTGTTAAATCTTGTCAGCCTCTGTCTGTTATTTTGCTTTTTGATTGTTATAAGCCTTTAACCATTAATATAACTCTAAATTGACATTCTAATGAAATTAAACAATAAGTATTTTATATAATTTAGTTGCTTAAAACAAAATATATTGTTAAATATACTTTTCAAAGTTTAAACTTCAACCATTTTTTTGCCCTAAAGTGCCTCTCTGGATGCAGTTAGGGTTCTTCAGCTTGGAACATTTTGTTCCTTTTACATTTACATTTACATTAAGTCATTTAGCAGCCGCTTTTATCCAAAGCGACTTACAAATGAGAACAACAAAAGTCAGAATTTATGAAGAAAACCAGCTACACTGTAATCGTTATCTGATCCTGCACCCCCCACACACACTTTTTTTTTCTACAACAGGTGTTTGTTAAAAAGGTGCATCTTCAGTAGTTTCTTAAAAATGCCAAGTGACTCTGAATTCCAGACAGAGTTGGGAAAAAGAACGCCACGGAGAACGTTCCTCTGTGAAATGGAATCACCAGGCGACAATCATCACTAGAGCGAAGTGAACGAGCCAGAGTGCATTTTGAAAAGATAGAGTGAATTGAACAGGGGGCAGATCCAGAAATGGTCCGATAGGCCAGAGTCAGTGACTTGTACTTTTATTTTTGTTCCTTTTGTTTGTCTGTGTATACCTGTGATATAGAGTGCCTGGAGCAACCTAAATGTGTGTTCGAGTGTCTCGAGCAAATTGTGTGTGCAAGAAGCTCTATAGCTCCTATCTAGCACTTCAGAGGCTGTCCGCACCAACACACCAATGGGCAGCCCCAGCAACACAGAGAGCATGGCCTACTTACAAGGCAGGATTATCTCATTTTCACATGAACACCCCTGTACCTTTAGCCCCCAGACTATTATTTGAACTACCTCCTCTTATGACTTTTTGGCTTCAGAGCACAGGACCTACTTTTGGGTGTTGCCTTTTAGTTCCTTTTTTATATTATTTATTGGTGCCTTTTAATGCACTTAAGGATGCCTTTATGTTTGCTTGGCAATAACAACAGGAATGCACCAATAATCAAGACATATACATTTAATACTAAACAAAAATTTAAGTATTTGCATGCTAGTACAAATAAGTGTTTTTTATGTGTGATTTGAGGGTGGAAAATTAATTGACAGTTTCAATTTTATTTGGAAAAATATTCCAAAGATAAGCACTGGATGTCATAGTAGACAAACATATAGAGGAAATATATTAGAGGAGGGCATGTAAACTTGCATAAGGTATAGGACATATGATGGTGAGATATGTCCTTTACCTTATATGAATGAGAAAACAGAATTATCAAAAGTAAGTCAATTTTCAAACTAAAGTTTCAGTGAGTTTGGCCTTTGGACCCACAAGTAGAATTTCAGTTTTATATAAATTTATATTCAGGTAGATGTTTAAAAACCAAGCCTTGGATTTCAAATGAGAAGTCAAGCAAAGAAAGAGTGAAGAAGTAATGTTGATAATGTTAAGTAGATGGGTATATTGTGTTTCATCTGCATCAAATTCAAATTAAAGATTGTAATTTCTAAAATGTTTGCAAATAGAAAGTAAGTAAGATAAAAATAAAACTGGCTTAGACAGTGGGGAACTCCAGAATCAATGGTAGTTGGCTGTAATTAGAAACACAAATAAACTGACTATAACCAGTAATGTACAATGTAAGTAGAAATATATCTTAGTATTGTGTCATTGAGGCCAATGGGTCGTACCTGTATGATGACCATCAACAGTCATGTGCATGTATCGCACCCTGTTTGGAGCATCCTTCTCTTTAATTCCAACCACATTCCTCCCCCACCCCACAACAACTTTCCCTTTAGCATTTCTCTCCTTCCTGTCTTGCATATTTATGCTCAGCATCTTTCTGCCAATATATAACTTACCATTCCTCTGTACATCTACAAATTTGCCTGTTTGACAAATGTTTTATATCCAACCAAATTAATATGCAACATAGATTAGAGAGAATGGTGCACACATACTGTAGCTGCTTAATAGCTAAAGGAAACAGTTATAGATAAACCATATCTGACAGAGCACATGATGAGGGGCTGGATGTTTGTGAATATGTACTTCAGCATTTATTAGTTATTGTGATGCTGATCCAGTAAACAAACAGCCTCTCAGCCAGATTGTAAAAGCTATGACCAATTACATGCAACATTGAGTCTCTGTGGTGTTTAATGAGCATGCAGATTTATGACTCTATGACAGATCCACAAACATTAACAACCCTAACAAAACCACAGATACAGCAACACATGCTTCAGTTGCACACCACAGATATTTAAGCAATAAAAATTTGGTTAGGAGTTCACTTTAGTTATATTTTTATGTGTTCTTTACAATACAAGATGTTCAAAAAGCAAGTCTTCTATATTTTGTATTTGTCAATTTATATAAATTGGGTCAAATCGATTTGTGTCCTGCTGATTTTTGATTTTGCAAATAAGGAAAAGAGACGAATGTACTCTACAGAACAAATATATAAATGCAACACTTTATATATTTGTATATAAAGAATATACTCCCTTGGGTCATCAGGCTCTTCAAGGCCTTCTTTAAAAACATCAGAATCACAAAATAATAATAATCGATAAAATTTTGTCCAGGAATACTTATTAAATAATTGCTAATGCTTTAGCTGCTTCCTTTAACAGGGTTTCCCCGGTTGCACCGCTTCCAGACTGTATTTTTTATTAAAGCATTAAACCAAGCATGTTTCAGAATCATTGGTTGCCAGGTTCAAATTTATTCCTAGGCCTTTAATAATTAGTCTAAAAGCCCAAAGCATCAAATAAGTGCTATCTACCTGTTGCTTCAACCAATCAGATTTTCAGTTGGTGATACATTTTCAGACAATTAAACTTCAACTTTCAACATTAGCTTTGATGGCAATAGAAATGGACTTCATAACAGAATTAATTACTTTTAAAAACTCTTTTTAAGAAAAAAAGCAGGATGGGTTTTGTGTACAAATAATCAGGTTTTAATCAGAATTTTTGGTGATTTTCCTAAATAGTATTGCAAATCTATGAACCAAAAGATGATTCATCAAAAATTCCACAAATGACATCCCAAACATTCCAGGTCTCATCGTCAATGTTAAAAAAACTAGGACACAATGAGAACTGGAGACACAACATCCAAAACAGCTTTATTAATAAAGTATAACATTGTGGGCTAGCTGTAAAGTGTAGACCCACACAACAAACCAAACACATAATTTTATGTTGAGTGCCGACATCATTCTCCCACCTTTCATCTTCTCTTATCTCCCTGCACAGACACAACTACTGCTTTACTAACTCCACCATTCATTTACAAACAAGAAAATGCTAAAAGCAATTATTCAATATTAAGAAGCAATTATTTACTGTTTAAACAGTCAATTTACAACAGTGACACACCCCAATGACAAGAAACCTTTGTCATTCATTTTTAAGTATATTGTCATGCCCTTAATGTGAAATGTGATTGTTCTTTCCTATTTATCACATTTAAATGTTTATATCTGGTAGTAAAAGCTAAAACACTTTATTATCACTTAACTCTTTTAATCTCAAACCTTTTAGGGTAAAGCAAAAATAAATGAATGTCATGTCATGTTATATGCCATCTTTGCTTCGTGATGGCAGGCTGCATATGAGTCAGCTTTTTCAAATGCCTCCTATCTTGTGTTGTTTGAAGCAGGCTAGCACCTAATAAACTAGTCCATGCTGTGATGTCTATTTGTTTTATTCTCTGTCTTCCCATGCCTTCAAACTCTTCAAAAATCCCGTCATTACATTAACTTCAATGTTTCTATGTGGGCGCTTCATTACATGACCAAAGCAGCATACCTTGTGTGATTTTAAAATGATTTGACAATTGAAAATTGCTCAGTGGTCATCATTTTCCTCATCAGCTTCCTGATGCACCTATTCTCTAAAGCTTGAATATGTCTTTTTTTCTCATTCATCAATGTCCAAACCTCCCATCCACTGGTCTGATTAATAAATTAAGTCGTGTCCTGCATTTAGTAAATCAATATGGCTAAATCCTTCTTTTATAATTAATTATGCTACACTAATCTGTCACAATATTGTGACAAAGGTAAAACTTGACCATTGAACTATTTACTCATATTCACCTTGTGCTAACTTTTTTAAATATGTTAAAGGCATCAAATTTGTTTTCAATTATGTCAGCCACTGAAAAGTTTTCTTTTATTTCTGTAAGTTTATGTTTAATAAAAGTTTTAAAAGTTAAAATTGCAGTTACAGTTATGTTTTTTAAATATTTTTTTTACAAAATGTCTCAACTTCTTATGCAAATTGCTGCTGGAAACAGCTTTTGGAAACTCCATGTAATATCATTTCACGCCTAGTCATTGTTGGATGTTCGTCAAGTCATTTGTCAGTTTTTATGATTGCAGGCTGCATATTGGCTTTATAATTACACAACTAAGCAGGTGCTCATGAATTCATGTTCTGTACACAGCCCTGGTAATGAAATCGCAGTTTGTCTAACACAGATAAACAAGCAATGTTTTACTCTGTTGGTCTGCCTAAACATTGTTTAATTGTTGTCTTTTGTTGCCACCTAGTGGAGAATCTGTAAGAACTGAAGTCAACATGAATGTATTTAAAATAATTGAGTTGAGTATGAGTACAGGGAATTAAATTTAGGTAATAAAAATAACAATACATTTTGTTTATAATACACTTTACATTTCAAGGAAACCTCAAATTGCTACATCGTGATATACGGAAAAATAAAACAGAATGCAGAGAAAAGTAAAAAAAAAAAAAATTTAAATGTTTTTGTACAGGTTTTTAGTTGTTTTTTTTTAAAGGACTCAATGCTTTGTGGTGCTCTCAAGAAATCTGAGAGAGTTTTCCACAGATGTTGGGCAATAGCTTGAAGAGCACGGTCCCCCATGGTCCAAAGTTTTGTCTGGGGCTGCTGGTCTTTAAGGTAGAGTGGGGCGTTTCCATGGAGACATTGGTGTGTGAGCAGATTTTGCATTGAATTCTGTATGTCATTAAATTGACACCTTGAATTAAATTGACACCTTAAATTAATGTTAACTCTCAAAACTGGGACAAGACATTTATGATTCAAACACTTTTTAAATTTGTTTAACAAGTAAGTCCTGTTTACTGATAGATGATTTGTTGATTCCAGCACTGAATCAGAGATGTTGAAGTTCAGTGTGTTTCTTGTTTATGATTTGTTTGTAGAGGCTAAAGCAGAGGATAACAAATGAATGAATGTGTGGGCCAGACACCCCTACTACATTACTACATTACATTAACACCTATTACATTATTGGCTGCAGTAGTGCAACCTCATCCAGAGTTCCCTCTCTACCATCTCTTTGCAACAGGACTTGTGGGACCAATCAAGAATTGTCAAGGATTGTCTTGTCTAGTCTTGTCTTCCAGTTTAGTTTAACAAATAAAGCTTTACAAAAGAACATGAAGGAATATTAATCAGCTCACTTTTTAAACCTTAAAAACAAAATTTGCACCCTACCTATGTAGGAGTCGCTCATCATCTCTCTTCACCAAGGATGTCCAAGCCTTTCCCTGATCCACTAAGGACATCACTCATCTTCTGTGATCTGCTGAGGACATCACTCAACCTCCTTGCTCTGTTCAGGACATTGTTCCACCTCCACATTCCACCAGACATTGCTACTCTTGTCTGTCTCCAAGCTTCGTTCCCCTCAGAACCTTTCTGTCTTTGCAGTGGCCCCTGATCCACCCTCCAACTCAAGAGATTCTCTTGCACCACCTTTCAACCTTTGGAGTTCAAACAGAGAAGCAATGCCTAACATTGCCACCAGAGGACATGAAGGCAGTTTGGAAGCTGATAGGCGCTAAGACATCTCCACCAGGCTTCTGGACATTTCCATGTTTTGCTTTCTTACCCAGAGTTCACTAACGCTACAAGCTGTCCAGCTTCAGCACCCTGTGCTACAAGAATACACTGAATAAGGAATAATATTATGTGTGCAATTTGCAACAAGATGAAGTTTTTTGTATGATGTCAGTCTATGGATACCAAGCGTTATTACGGTGTTGGAAATGATGTCAATTAAAATATTGCTACCACACCCATCTGTATTAAATCATGTCAGTTTACGTGTTTTATTTGGTTTTGCTCCAGTGTTATTAACGGAATATGACAGTGGTTCTTGTTGTGAATTACATAGCTCAGAAAATAATAAAGTAGATTTGTGCATGGTTTAAATCACTTGGACTCACACAATGCTGAAGTTCTCAAGTAGCTGAATGCTGGTAAAAGAGACGGCCATTACAGATTATACCAACAATCATTTTGTTGGTAAAGAATAATAATTAGCCTTCTATATATAAGAAATACAGTTAACACAGAACATATTTAGGTTCATCGCATTTTAAAACTAAATTTGACCAGATTCATCCATTTTGCCTCAGCTTATTTGTACACGAAAGGCTTTGTTTTAAAATATTTCACGAGATGACTCCACCAATGCCTCCTGCAGTGAGGGGAATGTCAACATTTACAGAGAGTGGTCCTATTCTAATCCGGTCGAGTGTGGCCCGTCGAGGGGATTAGGGACAAGTTTGTTTTCCAGCACTCTTGGAATGCATATTCGACAGGTCTGTTTGTGCTGTAGGTCTGTCCTACATCTCAGCGCTGCTGCTTTTGTGTTCTCTAACATGTCTCAACCACACAGAGTCAACAGCAAGTCTCTGCTCAAAAGCACAGTGAAGCTAGATTGTCGATCTCTGTTGCAACAGTCTTTAGGGCACTGGTACTTAGACTTCTCATTAGGCAGCCCGAGATTTGACGCCCATCAAACGCAGGGTCATGTTGATTCCTCCATCCTCCATCACTCAACGACAGCATTGTACTAAGGACCCAAATCGCTCTGTGTATGTGCGACTCTGCAGGAGCTGGAAGCTGTGTTTGTGTGTGTGTGTGTGTGTGTGTGTGTGTGTGTGTCTTTCTGTGTGTATCGGTATGTCTGCGTTTCAAGTATTTATTTTAAATTCCTCATAAAAATATCCAACGAAGTACAAAAAATAGGCTAATTAAGTTCATCCAAAAACAGTTTTAATAATAAAAAAAATGCGTAGTCTATAGTAATATATGCGCCTTGTGTACTTTTTATCATTAACCATCAGATGTCACTATTGCTACACAATCAAGTCCAATCACCAATACAACCAAAACACATTTTAATGAAAATGTGACTAAAATAAAGTGGACATTTAAGATCAATCACTATCATCACTTCAAGACCAAGGGATCTGATAGTCTGCCAGGTCACAAAATAACCCAGGATAACTTTTACACAGCCAATGAGAGCTCTGCTTCCTATCATATCAGTTTCAGTATCACATCATATTCATTTGCTTGGCTTATGTTCATGAGTTCATGAAAAGAAGAACACCAAAGAAATTTATCTTAAGGGGGGGGGGGGGGGGGGGGGGGGGGGGGGGGGGGGGGGGGGGGGGGGGGGGGGGGGGGGGGGGGGGGGGGGGGGGGGGGGGGGGGGGGGGGGGGGGGGGGTGTGTGTGTGTGTGTGTGTGGGTGATTTAATACTTTTTCAACATACACAAAAGGTCTTTTAATCTTGAATATTGTTTACAAATTTGTCTAAATCTGTGTTAGTTTCTCCATTGACAGGATAATTCATCCACCTAACAGGTGTGTCATTTCAAGATGCTGATTATGCAGCACGATTACTGCACAGGTGTCTAAGCTTCCCTGAGTTTCTGACAATTTTGCATAAATCCTTTAGTTATGCAAATCGATTGTTGCAGCAGCTATCTGGTAGTTGGTCTCAGACAAGCTTGGGGATGAAGTTGCTGGATGTTGCATATATGTACAAGAAACTCAAATGAAAAAATTATTGTTGTTTATTGGTTTTGGTTATTTTTCTTAGGATTTATTTAAAATACAGATATGTGATAAATCTTATTTATGTAAAATATTCCGTTTTTTATTATTTGCTACAATGACATAGATTTTCAGCCACAAAAACATAATCTGTGAAATAAGCCTCTTTAGCCTTTGTGTGGTCTATTTAAAACTAAAAACATTGTGTAGAATAATATTTCAGCAACACTTTTACTATTTAAATGTTATTTTAATAGTACTGTGTTTGTGTGCAGTATTGTGAGGGTTGTGACTGCACATACACAGACACACTCATACACACACACATTTTTAAATATTATTATAAATATAATGAAAAAGACTTTTTAAATATTAACCAAACACATGGACATGTGAAATATGAAATCAAATACAGTTAATCTTCTTCATTATTGGTTTTATTTACACAATTCTGTCAATGACTGTACATGGAAATAATAATTAGTTACTGGTGTAAATACATGAACAAAATTACACACATTTATCTGCTCTGTTTAAATACATCAAACAATTTTCAGAGTTCTCACTATTTCAAATAACGAAATGTGGTTCCGTAAATAGTTTAGATCCAGGAAAAAAAAACCCTAATATACAAATCTGTGTAGAAAAATATAATTTAAGATTTTCGATAAAATACAGCTGTCTGTTGCACACAGTTCAAAGACCACCATCTATTTGTCACATCTATTAGTGTATGTGCAGTGGGTGGGTATGGTCTACTTGAATCCTGTCTGTAATTTATTTACAGACAAATAAATGAAATACAAATAAATTACTTTAATGTTATGCCCTATAAGGATTCGTTTTCATCTAATATCTTTTTGGGAAGAATATATATTGGCACCAATATTTTATGACATTTGGCATCAATTTTTATATGGGCAATACATTATAATGTTTAATACAATTTTGCTGTCCGTAAATATTTTTTACAGTACTGTAAAATAGTAATCTATAATAATTGTTTAGTCCTCAATGGGAGCTATAAGGCAAAGTGGGATAAGAATCAAATGAAAACTGATGATTTTAAAATGGTTATAATAAGATTAATATATATCCATATTACTTATGGTCTGAATTTGAAAATGTATACCAAAGACCAAAAGCATACATACACCTGATAATCATACTTTTTTGTATACTATTGGCAGTAACAACAACCTGACTCTTTTGGTAATTGTTCATGGTTTTGGAGTACGATTATTTGAAAATGGTCATTGGTTAAAAGAGAAGATGTGAAGTCAGGAACTGATATTGGTCAACATACCAATGCCATACAACATATTTCTGGATCTTGTTTAAACTTAGAAGCATTTAATTGACTAAATTTTGTGTGTATGTTATAGTGTGGCTCTAGTCTAAACAAAAAAATGGATGCAACTTTTCAATTCTTAAATATGTACCATTATGTCGGTCGGTTGATGTTTAAGCTATAACATATACACAGATATTCATTAGATAAGACGAACTTTGGCCTCATAGCTCCATTGCAAACAAAAAAATATATCACTGCCAAATATACACTCTGATTTTTATGTAAAATAAAGGGAAAACTATGAAGTTATTTATATTATTACCACTTGCCAAATCACTTTTAGTTAAAAATAATACTATTAAAAATTTTATTTGGGCAATTCACATGATGCAATATAATGCTATTAGTAATATCTATATTTTTCAGGATCTGTGTTGAATAATAAACTAAATAATAAACTAAATAATAAAAATAATAATTTATTTTCCTGTACCAAGGAAACTCTTACTTATGCCTGAGCATTTGATAACCACTTGGGAGGAATTATGCAGTTCAGAAAGACACTGTCTGAAGCTGATGGTGGTAAAAGTCATCGGCTGAAAAAAGTGACAAAAGAGAGTTGACTGGCAACTACTCTAATAAGCATGAAAAAAGATACGAAAATTATACAGCATCTGAAATACACCATGAAAATCATTTTTTTTAAGCCATCAAAGTCAAGCATATCATGGTTAAAAGACTATAAATCTAAAAGATTTGGAGCTGTTTGTATAACAGGAACTAATACTTTACTGCCTTAATTACTTGGTACATGGTATTATTTTAAGTGTAATTGTGTAATTAAGTTACAGAAATTTAGTGGATGGGTTTTGAGTTTTGTTTTTCCACCTTATGTTTTATGTAATCTTTCCATCATAGGTTCCAGGTTCGAATCCCAATCGTGTTTCCATTTTCTGGTAGTGTCTTCGTGGGTTTTCTCTGGGGTTTCTGGTTTCCTCCCACAGTCCAAAAACATTGAATTATGGTAAATTGGCTGCTCTAAATTGCCCCTATTTAAAGTGTGTGTTTGTGTGTGTCTGTGTGAGTGAGTGTGCCCAGCTATAGATTGGCACCGTGTCCTGGGTGTATCTGCCCAGCGCCCAAAAAGTTCTTCCCTGAATATGCATGTGGAACCATTTTTCTTTTCTGCGCCAAAAGGAACTACATATTTAAATGATCAAACATGTTCTAATGGCCCTATTATAGACTATGACAACCCTTTCTTTAGTTATAAGGATTTAAAAAAATTACAATATGTACAATAACAGCAGGGAAATTTGCAATCTTGACAACTAACTATTTCCTTTCTTATTACCTCATCCCCTTATTGGCTGGAAAACGTATAACTCTAAATAACAAAAAACAATTTGTTTGCCTTTTAAAAGAACATTTTACCTAGCATACTTAGAATTACCTAGAATTTAAAGTAAATTACAACCCATCAAAAATATTTTGTTTACATATTCAATAAAGCATGTTGGGCATTTTGAGAATTGGTAAATAAAACATCAATTGCTTCTTGTTTATGAATTACATATATGGAATCTTTAGATATTTAATGCTGCTAAGCTCACTGGGATGCAGAATAAAACCATTGTAAAAAAACATTTCTTTATAAATTAGCTTTTCCCATATTTAATTAAATGCAGTATGAATTAAATGACCTTTAATATACTCTTCATAGTAAGTAATTTCCAGAGGTTGGATAAGTGAAGGCTTTTTTGGGCAATATTATATACAATCAAATTAATTGCTTGTTACAGTCAAAAAAATGATTGTATGAGACAATTGAACCAAGAGCCATCATTTACAATTATGGCACAGACACAGAATTTGCTATGCAAAATAATCCTCCAATCAATACAGTTTTAATGCCATCTTGTAATTTTCATCATTGTCATACTAACATTTAAATGTAAAATTTAAATTTTTTAAATGCTTTCTGTGTCCTACACATGTGCCTTGTATAATGTGGCAATAATAGCATGCTAACTCTAAAGTACAACTTCATTTAAGAATCTGGCTCAGAAATCAAAATTAGAATGAGAAATTAATGATGACTGTTAGTAATGATGATGAAAGTCCATGTTTCATTATAAAACAGTACTAAATGTTTAAAATAATCCAACAGGTACAGATGTTAAAATAGTAAAACATAACTTTTACGGTAACATTTTATTTATAAAAAATGAACAAGATGCAGAGTGGCGAAAAGATTATCTTACTTACCAACCTCTGGTCATTACCGTAGCAGTACATTACTATTGTGTGTTTTGATCAAATGTAAATCACAAGTCAGCAATAGATAGTTATTTGTATAATGTAAATGAAAACGTGATGATATAAACAAGGTTGCCACTATTACTTGATTTTATAAATTTTGATTAAGTTTCATGTAATTAGGCAGAAATACAGGGAAATTGTTTTGTTGCAATGGTGTCATCACTGTTCACATGGTGAAATGAGGTCATGTTAAAAAACATTGGACTAGTCTTTAAATATTTAGTCTCAGCTTGAGCTATATATCCCAAGTGGATGGAAGGAGTCCTGGTCCAACAGCCACATGCCAACATGCAGCAACATGTTGGGATACCAGTGGACTCCATATTGCTGAAATGAAACATTTGAACGTGTTTCCGGATGAATCCAGTGAAACCACGATGATGCCATGACTGTGTGACCTAGTCGGAGTGGTGCAAATGCCCAGTGCACCCACCAGTGTTCTTCAACAGCGGCGTAGCATGACACAAGCACACCGTCCACCACAATGTTCCCATGAACTGTAAGGGGTGCGTAGGAGCTGTTGTGTTCTATAGGATAAACTTGCTTCACATGTACCTTTCGCAGTCGCCTACTTCTGCTCTCCATAATAAAAACTTCTTGGCCAGGTTGTACACTGCTTGCAAACTTTGCTACCATGCCAGCCATGTCCTCCCAAATAAAAACAAGGTGTGCTGGGGTGAGTGTGACCTTCAGGCCCGGTTCTGATGTCTCAAGTACAACAAACGTCCGTCTTGTAATTACATCTCTATCCAGGAACACAATGACGTCACTGTATACAGTCTTTCCATGCTCGTCCACTGCCATTACCTTATCGCCCAATCTCAAATCCTCCATGCGTTTTATATGTCCACCAGCCAGGTAAACCAATGCAGAGCCAGGAAAGCAGCCCCCAGATTTTGCAGCCACTGAATTCTCTGTGGTAAAAAATAATTAACTATTAAATTACACAAATTATCTACTATTTGATTCAACTAACAGAACACATTCATAGAAATTGAAGCTGAAGGACCTCACACTGGTTGTTTGGAATCTGAACTTCTTTCTGTGAACATTTCAATATCTCACCCCCCAACAACTGTCTTATTTGCATTAAAACAATAATGAAAAATAATTATTAATATTATGTTGGCACGTTTGCCTCTCAGCACTAGGGATTCCCGGTTCGAATCCCCATCTGGGTGGAGTTTCCGTGTTCTCCCCGTGTCCATGTGGGTTTCCTCCGGGTTCTCCCCTTTTCCTCCCACAGTCTAAAAACATGGATCAAGTCAATTGAGTTCTCCAAATTGCCCCATGTAGAGTGTGTTTGTGTGCGTGTCTGTGTGTGTGAGTGTGTGCCCAGCGATAGATTGGCGCCCTGTCGTGTGAATGAATGAATGAATGAATGAATGAATGAATGAATGAATGAAAAAATAATGTTGTTGGTAGAGAGGCCTAGTGGTTAGCAAGTCCGCCTCTCAGAACTGGGGATCCAGAATAGGATGCTCTAAATTGCCCCTATATATAGAATGTGTTTGTGAATGTGTGTCTGTGTGAGTGAGTGTGTGTCCAGTGATGTGTCCTGGATGTATCTGCCCAGTGCCCGAAATGTTCTTCTCTGGATGGGCATTGGGAACCCCCACAACACAAATATAAGATTAAGCAGAAGCTAATGTCTTGTCTCTTTGTTTACATCAGGGCTCATTAATTAAATTTCCCACTATAAGCCAGTGCTAACTTTTTTTTAAACAATTTTACTGTTTTTTTATTTTTATCATATTCCAGTCCTTATTATTAGAGGGCTTTAAAAGAATCAGATACAGTTGTGGTCCTCATTAATAATTCAGCACTATTTGGTTTTTATAAGCATTAGACTAACATTATCTAGAAAATAGGACATAGTAGAAAATAATATAATGACATTGAGATGGCTTGACAATTGGCTGAGCCAAGGAGTTGCAGTTGAAATGTAAATGCATTAAACACAGTGGTGCTATATCACAGCTGAGGGATGCTAATTGAAAAGCAGGAGCCTTATTGTCATTCGAATCGCTTCTGCAGACTGCTTCAGAATGCTCCCAGGCAGCCTAGTTTAGTGTTTATGTTTAAAATGTTTTAAACGTTCTGGGGGACTGTTTGCTCAGGTGCACACTGGCACTGACTGCAATACACAGCGTCGAGCAAACACGACTTACTTTGGGCATTTGTATTATAATTGCCTAGCAGATGTGTGTTGATTGAGCAGCCTTTCTGTCCCAACTTCACACAGATCTGCGCCTTAGTCCCTCATTCTTCCCTTGAATGCACGAGGATTAATACATTACCAGTACTGCCAAGTGCTCAGTGTTCAGTTCACATGAACAGTATTGAACTCATTCTCATGTGGGTTCACTTGCTTCCAGAGTCACAGTAGGTGTTAACAGCACCAGCAGCTTTATAACTGTGGTGACTGACAATATTTTAGGGACAAAATGGGTACAATAAAAAGACTTTAAAAACCTTTTTATAGTGGATGAATACACTATTTAGCCAAAAATATTTAGTACCCCTATGCTACTGAATAGGCTAGGCCCCTTAGTTTCAGTGAAGAATAATGTTAATTCTACAACATACAAAAAATGTTAGACAAGTATATACCTCGGTTTTTGGTATGAAAGGCACTTTTCAAATTCACCATGGCTGTAGTCCGTAATCTTGTAAACAAAGTTAGGGTCATGATTTGATCTACTTAGTGTGGAGGAATTCCAGTGGATTGCAGGACCTTCAAGTCCAGCATTAGTGCCTAACCTTGCAAAAGCTGTTGCTTTAAACTGCATGTTTAAAAGTTTTTTCTACTTTATACCATTTTTAAAACATTTTTTTTTCATAATAAAATGCATTTCTATAAAATTCATTATTATTACCTAATTTACAAAAAAATTATACACAAACACTAACTATTATACTACCATCATTATACACTATTACGTTCTACAAATTGGATAAGGTTTCTATCCTGTTTTCCTTTGTCCAAATATGTTTTCTTGGTGTCATTAATCCACAACACATTGTGTCAATAGTCCTTTGGCATTTCCATGTAATGGAAGGCAAAAAAGCAGCAATGTAATTTCTTGAAGAATGGTAGCTTTTTTCTTGCTTTCACATCATCCATTATTTCTTTTTTGGTGTCATCAATGAGGCTTTTTCGCTTTAAATGTCAGACCACTTATAAGCTACCCTGGATTTAATTGTGGACTTGATTGTGTTTTCGAGAGGAAAACCAATAGTGTGCATAGTTTTTTATTTTATTTAATAATTTAATGACCAGGTAAAAAAATTGTGTCTTATTTGTTTAGCTGGATTGTAATATACTTTGATGACTTGATTATCCAAGCATCCATTAGAAATTAATTATTATAAGTATTGTAATCATTAATAATTATTTTTCATCTATTGTATTGCATATATGGTGTATGGTCCATATATAGTCGGGTGTAGCTGTAGTTTTCAAGTTGTTTATCAATTTGATATAAAATGAAAAAAGTATAATCACTGTCTATAATAATATTTGATATTTAGTTGGATGGGGAGAAGTTGATCACCATTTGCTTTAACAACACACAAAAGATATCAAGCTCACCTGCTTTGACAGAGCAGTGAATGTGAGCTTTGGATTCATAATAAACCCAGTCAAATCCTGCCTCAACAGCAAGTCTTGACAGCATTCCATATTTGCTCTTGTCTCTGTCAGAAGTTGTGATGTCCACTGCTCGTCCCTCATAGTGTAAAGACTCTTCAAAATGGTTGCCATCCTCATCCCAGGCTTCGGTGACACGTAGCTTCACACCCGGCCACTGGTTCATCACAGAGATGGCTAATGAATTCAGCTTGTCTTTACATCGCTGTGGGTGAGAGAAGAGAACCAGGCATTAACTCGGGTCACTGTGTGAACAGAAGGTTATTGATCCATGTATGTCTGAGCCCCAGACCATTTAGAGAAATGTTGTCAGAATTAATAACATGTTTGGATTTGTTTAAGCTAAATGAAGGGACAACCAGATAAAGTATCTTAATAAATGTAACAGGTGTTTGGCAGCCCTAACTGTTTTGGCAGAGAGAACACTGAAATTATCCTAACTCTAGATACAAAAGTTTTATACGTAAATGAAAAAAAAAGTTACAATTGGTGCTTGCTAGCCACATGATTAGTTTGGATTATATTTAGATTGCTGGACATCAGCCACATGAGGCTAGCTGTGTCAGCCCAGTCTCAAATCAAGACACTCTAATCAATAAGCAATGGGTATTAAAATATATGCTTTATTTCAACTCAGTCCCAAAATCAGTTTTATTTGTAGTAAAAGTTTAAAAGACTGGCTCCAAAAAAATTACTTCTAATGAATGCTTTTGTTTGATATACCTTAAAAAACTATTCTGGTTAGAAATTCTTTAATACTGTTATCAATCAACCAAAGCATGAATACATTACACTTGTAACTTCTTTAAATTTTTTATATATTCATAAACCTTTCAAAAAATGTAGCATAACAATAATTAAGAATATACAGCATTTAGCAGCCCTCATCCAGAGCACTATAGCTTGTGATTGTGATAATAATCTTAGCAATTTCTGCTTTAACATGCAACATGTTGGGATTTTTCAATTGTTAGACAGCACAAATAAATGAAGAAAAATAATCTGATATAAATGTTTTCTTTATATGTATCTTTCCTTTTGATAAAAACTATGCATTTTACTGGCATTAAGAAAAAAATGGAGCTGTTTATTTATTGGTTCTCTATTGAACAAATAGTTCTCTGCAGGACTTATGACCCCCTCATTATGAAGTGTTCTCCTTCATTGGACATGAGATGGAAATGTATGGTATCAAATACAATATTTTATGTAATGTGCACTTTCTTAAAGGAAATTAAACTTATAAAGTATACACATAAAACATGATAATGAAGTGCTTATATGAAGCAAATACACAAATGGCTTTCATAGTAAGTCAAAGTTGAATACGGTTACATAGTCTGTATTTTATACCTTGGTAGACTCCCTGGTTATAGGCAGAAGTAGTTACATGTGTTTTACTTTTATTCTTACCCCATACTCCATACAACACTTATTACTATTTTATGATCTTCTGTTTGTATCATATTAATCAATTAAGTGAACAAAAATCAAATACATTTTGTGTATACAATAATATTTATTTTTGATTATTCTTTTTTGTTGACATGGTTGAATATCAAAAGTGGTTAAACGAGGTGATATGTATCATTATTAAAATTATGGAACCAGTCATTACATATTTGATGAGCAACTTCCCACAAATTCCAAAGCAGAACATGGAAGTACACTATTATACCACTGTTTTTAACATTACACATAAAATAAATGTTTAATTTTACATTGTAATGTAATATGGCCATAAATCAGTTCTTGCAGTTTTTTTGTATTACAATACATGACAATATAAAAATACAAGATACTTATATGTTAGATTGGTTTAGATTTATGGGGGTCAACCCTGACATTATAAAAAAAAAGGTTTAATAAATTAAACCTGCATCTTAAACATCACTTGGAAATACTTTATTTGTAAAATTTTGGTTTGCCTTTTTAGGTGCACTATATTAAGAAAATCTTTTTGTTGTAAAGTAAACAGTGCTGTGGTAATATATGCTCTAATTTTGTGTAGGTCTGCATACATTTAAATGAGTTTAATTACTTGCTTACATAAAATAATGTACATTGTAACTATCTTAATACACCCTAAATATACACGTTCATTTATAAAAGTACTATACGCCGTTTAACAGTTTCTGACAGTGACATCACATTTGTTGAATTAACTTTACATTGAAACGATTGCTTATTTACCACTTAATCACTTAGTAGACTGTTCACTTTGCCAATATGGAAAAGCAAAACTTTAGTTCACCTCAGCAGGGAGCATAAAAAGAGGTTCTAAATAACACAGTCAATGATGATGGAGGTGACTGCACCTGATCATACCTGGGTCATGAGCCGGTCTGCGTTCGTGTTCTCCTCGTCCTTGAAGATGATGTCCGGGTTGTAGTTGGGTGTTAGCTCCTTGAAGCGCTCCGAGTTGCGCGTGATTTTGCCCTCGTACTTGCCGCTGGCACCGAGCGTCTTTTCCGCCACGTTCGGGATGAACTGCTTGTAGGCGAGGGGCGTGAGTCTCTTCGGATGCCGCCGCTTGCCATAACCGCGACCGGGCCCGCAGGCGCGTACACCCGCGCCGAGCAAGAGATAAACGGATGAGACTAACGCGAGCCTCCTGAGCAACAACGTCAGGTCCATTTTAAAAATATATTTATATATGTAGAAACAGCACCTGCGCTTCCACTGCTGCTCTTAATTGCGAATCACACACCGACACAGGTTACCGTCCCCAAGGTCCCCGGGGTTTCAGAGCTCCTAAGTGCGTGTCTTTACGTTTACGCACCGCTGAACGTGTGCGTTGGGTATGTGAGCGCACGCGTGCGTCTGTGTGCTCACGATCCTATACAAGCAGGTGCAGCGCTCACCGCTTCTGGAGCTCAGACTCTGCATCAGAGTGCTGGGCAGTAAGAGTGGGTGATGGAGAGATTGGAGCGCTCATTGGCTGAATGCTAAATCCATATCTGTATTCTTGTGGTAACTGGTAGTGCACTGAAAGTGCGATATTAAAGTAACCACATGGCCTAAAAACCAAACTTTGTATGCATATAAACCAGAGCGAATAACCTTTAAACTAATTTACTGATCTCTCTTTATCTCTTAGAGATTTAGGTTTTATAGCTTATGACAAGTGAATCACTTCAATCAAATTTATTAAATAGGCCTTATCTCTACAATAACATTCACACATATATGATTAATACTGTTCTCTTTTTGTAATTAGCTTAGAAAAGAAATAATTCATTTCATTAATTTTAATATTTAGAGCAAGCTTAATTTCTTAGTCCCAATTTTCACAGTATAAGCTTATGGTTCTGTATTTTCGGATCATCGTTCAGGCCTTTTTTTAGCACTATCCATCGATGTTTAGGCCAGTGGACTGTGTAGGTTATGTTAAATACTTCAGCTTGCACCGTTTGAGGTACTCCATTATGAATAGTGAGTTGTGTTTAGGATCAAGCTATTTTCTTACTGTTTTATACAGATGCTGGAAAGTTTGTTTTTGAATTTTCTGGTATTTGAGTTCAGCCTCTCACATCCTGCTGTTTCCCATTACACTTGGTACAACACAAACCCAAAATGTGATCGATTCACTCAGTGCTTACCAGTTGGAGGTGTTTGTTTCATCAAGTTTTTTACACTTCTTCTTAATCACACTTTTGCTTATTTGAGCTATAGAGTTTCATTTGAACTGTGTCAGTCCACATGAAGCGATTTTTAAAATGGCCATTTAAAAATGCTTTCTTCATTGCCATTTGTTATCAATTCTTTAAACATTCAAATCCTATGCAGCTGGTTGAGAAGCATTTACTGCAAGTTGTTGTTCGTCAGAATATTAATAAAGCTTTGCAATTTGTACACACATTTGCTTTTTTAAAATGATTGTGAAAAATCCATGAATTTGTTGAAGTTGAAGGTATGAGGTCTTAGTAAATATTTAGAATTAATAACATTGAAACTATTTATAAATGGCTATTTGACTATTACTAGAGTTCAAATCCTATGACTGCTAAGTTGCTGCACCTGATCCTTTGTGTAAGGCACTTATTCAAGTTGCTGGTGTTGAAATAATGTGTCTTCTGTAAATTACTCAGAATAACAGTGTCTACTAAATCCTTTGAATTTTGTGAAGAATTATATACTTTAAAGAAAAAAATATAAACAAAAAACATCCACCTAATTACCTACTTACCTACCTAGCCCCTTCCCCTTACACCGCACATCCATCCATCCATCTCTTTCATTTCACCTATCTATGATATGCTTCACATAAATCAAGTACCTAAATATGCTTTCAACAGGTTTCTGTTCTGGCATGACTGTGTCCCAGTATGCAATAAGGCTTAGTTGGGTAACTTTGGTGTGTAAAAACGTGACTGAGCCACACAGAGCCTTGACTTTAACTCATCAAATATATTTAGGATAATCTAGAATGAAAATAACAAACTAGGTCCTCTTATCCATCAACACTGTCTGACCTTACAAAAACTCTTCTGGATGAATGGGAAACATCTTCCACAAACACACTCCAAAATCATGTACAAAATTTCCCATAGGAATGAAAGCTGTTACCTAAGGGGAGCAACCAACTTAGAATAATTATTCCTATACGTGTAATGTGTTCTCAGTTATTTAGTATAGGTTAAATGAGGAGAGCTGTCATCCTGACCCTATTTTTCCAGATTTTTTCCCCAGTAATATTATCATTCTAAAGATTCAACCCTTTAGCATAACATAATAACTGGAACATGTTTTTCCTTTTTTTATATTACACTCATAGAAATGTGAAAAAACCTGGTTGTGTTTTAATGTACAATGCACCTGGCTATTTCACACAATTAGATTTTGTAGTAAAACGTTTGCACCTGTACAAAAGTTGTGTGTATTTAGAAATATATTTGTCTTTGTTGTAATATGCTACTAAATCATGAAAAGAGTGCACAAGTACAAGATCCTGAGTGCTGACTTGCTCCTCACTCAACACCATTAACAGCTATTGTTGTTCAGGCAGCCTCTTCAAATCACAGCGGTGCACTTGTAAGTCAGCAAGTATGCTACAGCAGCAGACAGGCAGCTTAAAGGATTACTTCACCCAGAAATGGAACTCCTAATTTGTCTAAAATTGATATAGAGCTACTCAGAACTGCCGAGCACTAGGGGCCCCATTTTTTTATCTTTATGTTTATATATGTAAATGTTAGTATGTGGGTATAAGAGATTATAAGGAAATATTATGGATAATAAATTGGAGCCAACAAAATGTGCAGGCACCCATTACTGTGTGTTAGACTGTATTGTGTTGAAAAAAGTTTTTTCTAGTTGGGAACAGAACAGGATATATTTACCCCAGATTCACCTCATCATGGTTATCACCTCAGTTAATAAAGTTCTAAAGGGTGTAATAAAAGTAAGAAAACATAAACAAAATAAGTTTGTCAGACACTGGCATTGCATGCTGGCAAAAATTTGGGCATCCTGGACCCATGCACATGAGATTAACTTGGACCTAAGCAGCTATGTCGAGCACAATATGACACTGAGTGTGGGGTGCTCTGTTCACCCTAGACAGTCAAATCAAGTTACACCTGCTTAGGTGAGCAAGCATCTCAACTTTTTCAAATTTTACAAATTATTTAAATGGGAGCTTAAACACATGTACATGAAAAACATATCAAACATATTGCCTTTTTCAGCATTTTTTGGTTTTACATTAAATGAATATGTACTCAAAATGTGAAAAGAGTATGATGATAAAAAGAAGGAAGGGCAGCTTAAAGAGAAAAAGGAGTGAACAAACAGTTGTTCCAAATGTCCACCTCTGAAGGTTTTAAAAAGTTTTAAAAAGTTATAAAACAAGATAAGAAAATAACATAAAGTAAATTAGTGGGTTAGAGGTAAAAAGAAGTACATGTGCGTAGATGAAACAAAGGCATTACGTTGAGGGAGGAGACAATATATAGATTTTAAACTAAAAATCAGTGAGTATTCAGTGATCAGTAATCAGTGACCCATTAAATTAATGTAAATAGTAATGTATAATAAATAATTATGCATTAGATAAATGCACATATCGAACGCACAAACATTTGCTGAGGAATCTGAAAGTGTGTTAAATCAGCCATGCTGAAAAGTGAGCGCTGGCAGGATGAATAACTCTGTGTAATATAGTAAAACAAAAACAAAGTGAAACTTAGTCCACTTTGAAACAGCAATACAGCCAAAACTCGATGACGGTAGAAATAACTGAAATGAGCCGAGAAATGCAACAGAACAATGACGTCCCCATTGCGCCACAAACGGGGGGGGGGGGGGGGGGGGGGGGGGGGGGGGGGGGGGGGGGGGGGGGGGGGGGGGGGGGGGGGGGGGGGGGGGGGGGGGGGGGGGGGGGGGGGGGGGGGTCTCTCTCTCTCTCTCTCTCTCTCTCTCTCTCTCTCTCTCTCTCCCACCATCTAATTCAAGGAGGCATCTAATTATTTTCTGTTCATAGCAACCTGCTCATGTCACACACGCACACACACACACACACACACACACACATACACACACACACACAAACACACACACACACACACACATTGGAAAAGTCTATCCTTTAAACATGTTTAAAAACCACAGGGTGTGGTGTGATAGCACGTTAATCTTCTGCTATTAACTGATTGTTCTGTTAAACAGGAAGGAAATCATGTTGGTATCGCCGCAGAGAAGGAACCTCTGGCAACCAATATGAACAGGACAGCAGGAAATAGAAAAAGCATACAAATGTACACAAGAAGCCATGGGTCACACATTAGCATAGGCAAGACTTGTGAAACCTATTGGCGCTGCATGGTTTGGGAATAGTCATCTTCCCACGAGAATGCCACGTGGGACCCATATACGGTTTCTTCCACCCAGCGGCTAATTAACAAGTTACAGAAGGATTGTGAAAACTTATATTTAAGTTGAGGTGAAAAAAGTGGATGAGTTTAACTTAGGTTAGAGTGCACAAAGTAATGGAGAATGTGGTAGAGAGGTAAAAAAAAGAGTGCAAGCTTGATAGATTTGCAAAAGTGATCTGTAATAAATAAGTATCTGCCAGAGTTGAAAGGAAAAGTTTACAGGACAGTCGTGAGGCCTGCAATGTTGTACGGCTACATAAACATGAAATTCAACATAAAAAATGTAATGTACAAACAATGTAATAAACATTTTAAATATAAATTAAATTGTAGTATTTTGGTAGGGTTCATGCATTTATATATTTGCTAGTAGCAAATAAAGTATGATTTTTAAACATAATTAACATGAAAGTAATTTAAATATCACTATAGAAATAAATTAAGAGAAGCAGAATCCACAACAAAGTAAGGAATAATTTTAGTTATAAGGGAATAGTTATAGAAAGATCCTGCATGAATTATATAGTGTCTCTTAGCACCCCAGTAGGGCTTATGCATGCATTTTTTCAGAGCACTGCAGCAATTGCAAACAATGTAAAAGTATTGTGTCTCCTATTATGTGGGCCTAATTTCGGTGCTTACACTGTCTATAAAGTTGACAAACATGTTGGCTTTAATGCCTGTAGATAGTATTTTCCTGAGTACTCTGCATTGTTAAAAAACAATGTTGCAGTGATGGCTTAGTTGTTGTGCTATAGTGGAGGTGCAAGCACCTCAACAATGGCTCAATATTTCACATATTTGGCAGTTTGATTTTGCTGTCCTTAAACCATAGCAGGTATACTTTTAATTTCTATTAATGCAGGGTATTAAAAATCTGCTATAATGTGTTTCATGATGTTACATGACATAATAAGGTCCTGGGTCCTTAAAAATGTGATTGTGGACATTCAAGTAAAAATGTGGTACCAAAAAGACTGGGTTTATAGGAACTGAAACATGGAATCAAATTAGTATTTTTGAAACAATGACCCTAATTAGCAATGTTTTTGCACAGTTGATCTACTACTTTATTCATAATAATAATAATAGAATGACAATATTTTGCTAACCTCTGAGCCCATAGTTGTCATATTAGCATGATAGGTTATCATGTAAAGTCATGTAAATAAATGTTCAGAACTGATTTCCAGTCTTGTGCTACTGAGATTTTTTCAGATTCTTTAAATTATTTACAGTTAAAGATTTAAAGTCTTCACAGTTGTGCAATAAAAATTATCGTTTATTCCATACCATGATGACCTATTTTTTATTTCAGACATAAAATTCTACATTTGCTTCTATTTTTTGAATGGGTTAGTAAAACACATAAAATGTATTTGTCCTTTTGTCAATTAGATTGTCATATTACATAACTGATAACTGGAATAACTGGATCAGTTATTCTTGTCTAATTCTTGAAAAAAGTGAATCCTTATAAGAAGTAGTTTATTTTTTGATTTATTATGTGTTTAGTAGTTGTTAAGAGATGCCAAGTTGCCATCATATGATGGTAATACAAACATTTTTTTGGCTGTTCATTTTTTTATTACCTCTGTGTATAGGCATTCTCTCTTTTGTTCGCCTTTTTACACTCCTTACAAATAATTTCCATCTTAAGGTCTCATCATACAAAAGGAATAAGCATTGGATTTAACCTGCTGTCCCTGTTTGGACTTGCAGTGGTTCCAAAACAATTGGATTGTAAATGAGTAAATCAATACCTTTGTGCTACCTTTTGAGATGAGATAAATATCTGCCACACAAGGCCCTTTATAACTAGATATGGTAAATTACATGTCTGTGGTGATATGCTATGTTTGGTTTAGCCAAACATATCACAGTGCTTTCTGGTCATCCATCTTTCTGTCATGTTATATATAGAAAGATTTTTCAGTATTTTCAGTATTCAAGTAAATGTTTTCTTTTATTTTAACAGACTTATTTTACTGCAAAGTAATGTGCATGTATATTGATATTCTGTTCCCTTCATTACTGCAGTGTCAGAAATAGCATGCTGTTGTTAATACTGATTTAACACACCAAAATTTTGCAAATAAATTTACATTAGCAACAAATACTGTAATCTGTCATTCTAAACTGATATATTATTTCTTATCCCTGTGCAAAATATATAGGAATGTCAATTACTTACCAGGGCTTTCAACATTTTGTCAAAATTTATTTTGTAATTCATTGATTTTATTATGAATGCCTGAAGATGTCTTCAACAGAGCTTATTATAGTAGAAAAACACCATGAAGAGGTTCCCAGACCATCGCAGGGCAGTAATGTCTGGTTTATGTAATTAACATGTCATTTGACTGTGGGAGGACAGTGGAGAAAGTGGAAAATCATGCAAACACTGGATGCATGTTATGAAAATTAATTCTAGGACTATGTTTTTAAAATGTGAGAATGCATTAAGTCATGTGGGCACTAACATCTGAAATACTTTATTCATCTCAGTGCAAAATTGTTTAATTTTTGGAATGTTTAGCAAGTCACATACACTGTCCTTGTAATAGTCAGATGTCCACATTGTGTGCATGTGAATGAATATCTTATTTGATGATTGAAGTTTTCTTTCTTATAATAATAATAAATCAAATTCAAACAGATGAGCAACATTGCATCATGAAATTGTAAGAAATTAGAAAACTTAAGCAGAAGCATAATTAACCAAAGAAACATCCTATTCTCTATGTATTGTTTAAGGAGGTCTGGTCTGCTACAGTCATTAAACAAACCTGAAAGGTTTGTTTCCGCTGTTGCTTTTAGCCAGTGTGAATACCTGTAGACAGGTTGGTCACTGGACCCTGTTGTCCTGACACAGCCAGGTGAGTATCATTAACATCCACAGGAAATATGTCTCGTTAAGTTGAAGAGGCTTCTTTTAAAATGTGTAGGCCAAGGAAAGATTATGACTTTCTCTTACCTGGCACATGGTGGAAAAGGTCTATTTTATCTACTGATTGCAGTTAAAAGTGAAAAAGTTGAGAGTCACTCAGTAACAATGTAAACCTGAAAAGACTAAGTATAATAAGTTTAATTGTGGTATTCATATTAAGGCATTATTTAATGGTAAAATTGTTTTATTTAAAGTTTATTTTTGACACATTTTGCTATTTTATTTTAGCATTGCTCTAGCCTCATGCCAAAAATAGCTTAAATAAACTACAATAAAACACAATCATGTATTTTCTTCAATTTTTACCATCTGGACAGCATAGATATTTTCCCACATGAAGAGTAACAAGTGATACAGTCAGGGGGAAATTAGTGTCTCTAATTTACCTGAATTTATATAAACCTGTATAAACTTCTAAATATTCTAAATATTAGGATCAAGGTCATAATCTAAAGCATATTCTGTAAGATGTGAAATTGTTTGCATGTACTTGTAGAATAGGTGTGACTTTGCGTGTTCTTATGCTAAAAGCTAAATGTCTGCAGACATCAGTCCACAGAATAAGGAAGGTTAACCAGCACCATAGTTAAGTAGATGCACCAGGCAACAACTGTCTCTAGAGGGCAGTGTGTAAACTGGGGTACACCTTTGGAAAGTGAGTTTATGATGGATCAGAATGTCATATTGTAAAATCAATTTATAATTAATTTCCACACCTTCATGAGACCCACATTACAGCATGTAGGTATCCATCCAATGGCAGTCTGTGGACTGCAAGCAAACCAAACAAAGACATTAAAAAAATTTGCTACACCACAAATAACTTAAACTTAACTTAAATTTAATTAAATGCAACAGGTTGGAGAGAGTTAATAATAAAAAATATATTAATTGCTGTAAGACTTAAACTGACATAAAGAGCAGTTTGTTTTAAAAAATACTTATTTAAATGTTATTTTAAATGTATTAATATATGAATAATTTGTACAAATATGACATAATTTGTACATGATATCATATTCAATTAAAAAAAGTATATAAACTTTTATACTAATATCCTACCATATCATACTGCATATAAAAATGATGGCTACAGAAAAAAGTTCAAAGCAAAAATGTGGTGTAATGTGTGATTTGAAAACATTTAATTCTACAATTTAATTTCATTTAAACTGAAGTATTACATTTTGTGAACAAATAAAGTGTAAAGGTTTAAAGTAAAGTGATCTATTTTTCTTACAGTGCTTTACACACAGAGGAATTTGTCCTCCACATTTAACCCATCCATGCAGTGAAACACACACAAATACACACACTGTGTGAAGTGAGCACTTGTGCTTGGAGCGGTGGGCAGCCTTGTATATGGCACCTGTGGGGCAATTGGAGTTAGGTGCAAAAGTCACTTCAGCCATAGTACTTGATCCAGGTACTTGGACCAGGAATTTGGGTTGCCACATTTAAGAAATAAGGGATTCCCACCATGGCCATGATCACCATGGGCCCAACTCCTATAGGGCTGGGTACCCTCAACAATGATATGTTTATTTTATGCATTATTTTTTTAATTGAGGGGTTATCAAGAAATCAACTGGGCCAATTTAAAGTAAAGTTAATTATCAATCTTGGTGGTGTTAGATAATGCGTACATTACCCATATATTTCAAAATGCGAAGTATTTTGAACTTGATAAGGGAAAATACATCTTGATATTGCAGTATTTTGGATGTAACAGTAGTGATAAAATACACATTGGACCACTCCGCTTGTGAGAATGTGTCCTTCTATCAGCAGCTCCTTTCGGAAGCTCACAATGTCAGGCTGTGGCTTGGATCGAACCGTCTGTCTCCATGGTAACTGTCAGCGGCAGATGATTTTGCAAGGTGAGGTGAAGGAGTTTCTCGTTTTTTTCTGAGGTGGGTAAGACAGGCAGGATCAATATACCACGAGGTAATAAAGTTCAGCACTGATTCCTGCTCATCCCTGCTTAATTCTGTGATTGTGGCTTGAGTTATTACAAAATACCCATGTTTTATGACTGGGAAACGTGTGGCTTTACATGATTTATTTTCGTTGATTGAAAAGTGAGATGTGATTTATGTGGTTCATATTGATCTTGTGCTGCTGTTTGTTTTGTCAATTGATTACACAATTAAAGCAACATGCTTTATTTATTGTACAACATTTATTTGATTGGTTGAAACATGCACATGGATCGTCACATGAATAAAAGCAGGTGGACATATAAGGTGTGATTTTAACCATTTACAAAGGGACTGACATGAGCAGGGCAAAAAAAACATGAGCCATAATAATTTTTAAAGACATATCCAGAATGTGTAATGTAATGAATTTTAAACCTAAAATTTAGTTGTGGGGCATCAAGTTGGCTTAGTGGTTAGCACTTACGCCTCTCAGCACTGGAGGTCCAGGTTCAAATCTGGCTAGAGTTTCCATGTTCTACCCATCAGGGTGGATTTCCTCCGGGTTTTCCAGTTTTATAGATTCAGGGTAAATTAAAAACTGTAAATTACCCCATTTAGCGTGTGTTTGTGTGTGTGTCTGTGTGAGTGAGTGTGTGCCCAGCGAAAGATTGGCGCCTTGTCTTTGGTGTATCAGCACCCGAAACTTTCTCCCATAGATGAAACTTTCTCTATTATTCTCTACACAATTTCTGTTTTGTATCTAAGTTAGTATGTAAAGATGGGTTTGGCGTAAAATGCGAGAAAAAGTCTATATAGTATAACAAAAATATTAGTTATTTATAATTAAGAAGTAGTATCTGTTTCATGCCCTATCATACTAATGTGGTCTGTGCAAAAATGATTAATCCAGTTGAAACAGGACAAGGCTTTCTTCAAAACCAGAAATGCTTAATTGTGTTAATAGTATTTGTATTTTGAAGCACAGTATTGTATTTATTAGTTCATTCATTTTTATGCTTTCTTTTCTAGTTCCATCTTTGACATAGCAAATAGGCCAAAGAGTTTCTGACCTCTGCAGATTAAAATAATGCTTGTGCGATAATTATGAGAAACAAGGAAAGCAGATTATAGGCGAAAGAGGAATGCTAGAAATTCACCCATGTCAGTATAAAGCTGTTGTGCTAAGCTTTTATCGTCTGACACTTGTCCTTTGTTAACATTACTTTTGATTAAACATTAAGTTTAGTCAATGATGCGTACCAATGACACGTAAACAAGTAACCACTTATTCAGAGAAATAAAGTAATTACATTTACATTACATTTACATTTAGTCATTTAGCAGACAAGACAAGTACTTATTTTCTTCATATGGGGTTTTAATAAAGATGTTAAATATAGCCCACATTTAAAACCATATTTTAAGTTAATAATAGCACATAACAAGTGTAGGATTTTTTGTCACCTTATATGTCTGTACTTAGGTAGGTACTTAGGTAATCAATTAAAACATGTTTAAATATTTTTTATACGTGTTCTCACATGTGTTCTCACATGTGTAAGCATTGTTTGTAGAAAGCATTGTTTGTAAAATTAGAGCACCTAAAAACTAAATTAGAGCATAAGTTACGTATGAGAATAAATTTTGCACATCATTAAAGTTTAGCTGTCACTGCTGTGTGAAGCTGTTTTTGACTTTTGACTGTTTGACAATGTTTGAATTAAATGTGTTTATGGTATGACAGTGTACTTCTGTCACTGAAAGTAATGGCGTTATTCTATTGTAAAAATTGTTCTTATAAGCAAAGTTTGCAAGGTATATTTTATTTAAATAGATTAATTTTTTCCACTGTATATGGACTATTTAGTTTTTTGTATTTAAACACTACTTTTTCAAATTATTGCTGAGCTTCATGTTTTTATTTATAGTAAATGTCTGACAATATAAAACACATTTTCAGCAGTTTTGTAATTTTTGTGTTGTAAATGTTTGGGAAAAAAGCAGCATGGTTGCCACATCATAGTATGATGTGTTCTTACTTCTTCAAGTTTAATTTTAACTCTTAATTGTAATGTCTCAAGGCTTTCTGTATGAATATTTAATGCACATGCGTCCTTGTGTCCTGGTTGATAACAAGACAACTTCAAACCTATGTTTGGTGACTTTGTGTTTGAGGGAATTTAAATATAAAAATTATATTTAAGTTACTTCATTGTGTCTTTTTAAACTATTTTGCTTTCTAAAACGATCAAGAGTAAAGAGTGAATATGTGATAATGGGCTATGCATTTGTACAGAATTAAAGTAATACCTTCCAACATAATTTTCGGAAAATTGTGAACTGTACTTGTGCAGTAAAACAATGTCATTTTAAAGTAAACTTTAAACAGGCAAGTGTTATTATTTTATGAATTTTTTTATTTTTTTTTTAAATGCATCCAAACACGTGAAAAGAAGGTTGTAAAAAAACGGTTCAGTCTGCTTTAAAATACAGTGGAAATAATTCACAAGAGAGCATGACCAACACCAGGAATAAAACAGTCGAGAACAGGTCCGAGTCTTTACTTAGGTGATATGAGCTCCTAGAAGATTCTGGGAGATGTAGTCCACTAGATCAGAGTTCTGAGTGTTTGGAACTACAGAGCTAAAAGAGATGTGACATCCACACTTCTGTAAAGGCAGCATCAGTACTCATTTATGATGATGGATGTTTCATCAGGACAAACTGCTGGTGCCAACACATGGGAAATACATAGGTATTTTCTAAAATATTTAGGGGTTTATTTAAAATATTATAAAAATGGATCATTATTGTAACATAAATTGTGACAGTAAACACTAGATTAGCTTAATTTAGCTGGAAGTAAGTATATTGTGGCTTGGACAAACAACCCAGATGGAGTCGGGAATCCGTTTTTACAAATCAACTATTTATTTGAGTGCACACCTTCCATTCAAAAACCCCAGCACAACCATGTCACCATTTATATGCCGTTCTCCGAATGCATGCCAGGAAACTCTCTGATGCACACCCCCATTGGTGGGCACAGTGCCAACTGTCCCTTTGGTGCCAAAACTTGGTGTTCCCCAAAACCCGTGTGGTGCCAAAGTATGTGGACAAAAAAATATTTTTGAAACAAAAATGAAATAAGTTTACATAATGGACCTTATCACTACTTAATACTTACATGTTTCCCATGGTTTTTCTTACTTATTATTTTAGGAATAATTTTATGTTTTATTTTGTATTCAGGTCTAGTCTAGTCATGTTTTGGATAAAGTATTTGCTATTTCTACATATGAAGTTTGAGGTTCTTTAATTTTTCGTGTGTCTTAGCTTGCAAAAAAAAATTTCTTAACAGTTACAATGGCAAATTGTACAAAAGAAATCCTTGCACAAAGCTCCTTAAGACATGATCAGACCAAAATGGTGCCACTGTGAGTTGGCTGAGCAAACAAAAATTTCAGCCAGGTGATCACACTAAAATGTGTGTGTGCATCTATGTTTTAGGACAATACATAGCACATACTTTATTGCAATATCCTTTAGTTGTATACTTTATTTGTTCCTATTTTGTGGCATGATTTGTGTAACGATTAGTATCTAGCACCACAAAATATTTAGAGTAGCAACCAGCCTGAAGAGAAAAGTAAAGCAGGGCTGGCTGGCCTCTTTCTGCACAAAGGTTACAATAGGATTTTTTAGGATATTCATACAGGAATTAGCACTAATACTTGCTTACCACAGTCTAATAAGATTTATTCCTATTTCATAATCTTTTTTTAACCACATTTTCCTACAGCAGCTAAAAAATAGCTTAAACTGGCCAACCTTTCACCTCAAACACAAATCTTGATATATGACATTTACAGCTGTAAAAATAGCAATCAACAATATTATTTATTTATTTATCTGCTTATCCTGATTAGGATTGCAAGGAGTATGGTAGCCAAACACAGAATTTAGATAAAATGCAGAAAAAAAACAACATGGTCATGACTATATCCTGATCAACAAGCAGGGGAAACAGTCAATCACCAATGTACAACAATGCCATAGTGTAGACTGACTCTGATCATCTTGTAATATCTGAAGTGTGCAGCCAAAAATTGTGAAGCAATGATATGATTAAACAATTGAATTTGAATATGTTTTATTGTTTCTTGCATTCTATTCCTATTTCTATTGTTATGAACCTATATACACATATATAAGTCATTATGAGCATCTCTTCCACAAACACTTGATATAAAATATAATAATAATAAATAAACAAAATCAGGTAATGATCAGGCTTGATTATACTACAATGTGACTCGTACCTCCTTAACTTCTGACATGTGTTGCTCTCTCATTTGTACAAAGCTGCTAAGTTGTAAGTTGCTACAGATAACATGTAGTGTAAATATAAATGTGTCTGCTAAATGTAAACTGTAAATGTAATATGTAGGGGGTGTTTATCACGCCATTATAATTGTGTGACCAGTAACAGTGTGTTTTGCATTTTTAAAAGAAAAAAGTCCTTTTTTGTAGTTAAGGGAAAGCTTAAATGTTTAAGGAAAAAAAAGTCACTTACTTTGTTTATGTTAATGTATTACATTGATCAAGTCATATTTATAACTGTATTAGTATCATTATTGGTCTCAATATACAAGACTTTAATAAATATTAATTCTAGACATTTGAAGGACGGGCAATGTCAGTCTCATGCAGAGTAACAAATTTGCTACCGTTCTTTTAGGCTTGCTGATTGATGTAGATTTCAAGCACACACATACTGTAAGTGATTTGGAGCGGCAGTGCCAAGCAGCATACATTTCTAGCAGCAGTGGTGCCACAGGGCCCCATAAAATATGAATCAGACCCACACGGTCAATAACTTGTCAGGTGCTAATAAGTGGCGTCATATTTCCTTGATATGTGGAACAGTCCATCATTCAGAGTGGTCTGAGATTTACTGAAAATCCATCATCGGAACGAGAGTGTGAGGTAATGCAGCACTTAGTAAATGAAGCCAAAAATCCAAAGTCTCCTATTAAAATTTATGATTGGAGTTTGATTTGCTGGAGATGCATCACCTTTGGATTCAATCTGATCCCATATTGAGTGCATCTCTGCAACCTGAATTTGGAAAACTGAATGCTTTATTTTGCACTTTGCCCAGAGTACATCATTGTCTAGGGCATCCAAGTGGTCACGGTGGTATCAAAAAATGACCTTGTTTGCCCATTGTTCATTAATGTGAAATTGCACTAAAACATCACATCACTGCTGTTGCAGCTGTTTACATAATAAATGATGATAAGATATGACACGCCATCTTTGTCACATTCTAAATGTATTACCTGAGTCTCATTGAAGATTTATATGCATGCTTGTCCTCAAATGAGATCAAGATCAAAAGTGTCCCTTTGATCTTTGAAAGAGGTCTAATACATAACTTTTTATGACGTTGCTTAATTAGACAATAATCCGCTCAGTCGTTTGACTCGTCCCATTATTCATATAAATGTTTTTTTCCACCTCTGTCCACAAGTCACCTTTAGAAATTCTATTTCCAGTAATACCAAAAATAATGCAGATTTCCTATAAAAATCATGTTGTTAAAATTTTTAACTTTAAAATAAAAATGTAGCAAATCATGAGATCAAATTTTTTATGACATTATTTTATAAAAAGTAGCACCAAATAAAATGCCTCAAACTGTATTTTACATTTAATTACATCCTGGATTCACAAGTAATTGTTTGGGTGTGTGTGGTCAATTGAATTCTCCAAATTGCCCCATATAGAGTGTGTTTGTGTGTGTCTGTGTGAGTGAGTATGTGCCCAGCGATAGATTGGCGCCCTGTCATGGGTGTATCTGCCCAGCGCCTAAAACGTTTTCCCCTGGATGGGCATATGGAACCCCCCCGCGACCCTAGTCAAGCGGAAGATAATGGATGGATATAAATAGAATTTTAATCAATTTTATTGTTTCTTGCATTGTGGTCCAACTTGTGGTTCATCAATCAAATCAAAATTATATTTAAAAAAAAAATCTGGAACTGGGAGGTAAAAATGGAAACAGCCATGAACATTAACACTACTAAGCATGTTACTGACACATAATGAGTGGCGTAAGGCTTCAACATCCTCTGTGACCCTAGTAAGGATGAGAGGCTTAAAAATATATGCACATCCAGTCAAAAGTTTGGACATACTTGCTTCTTGCTAACTTTATTTTATCTACCATATAGTTGAACTTGGGGCAGCATGGTGGCTTAGGGGTTAGCACGTTCTCTTCTCAGCACTAGGGATTCCTGGGTTGAATCCTCATCTGGGTGGAGTTTCCATGTTCTCCCTGAGTCTGCGTGGGTTTCCTCTGGGTTCTCCGGTTTCCTTCCACAGTCCAAAAACATGAATCAAGTCAATCGAGTTCTCCAAATTGCCCCATAGAGTGTGTTTGTGTGCGTGTCTGTGTGTGTGAGTGTGTACCCAGCGATTGATTGGCGCCCTGTGCTGGGTGTATCTGCCCAGCGCCCGAAACGTTCTCCCCTGGATGGGCATGAGGAACCCCCCGCGACCCTAATATAAGGATTAAACGGAAGATAAATGAATGAATGAATGAATGAATGAATATAGTTGAACTTGGTAGTTTTACAATTACAGATTCTAATACATCTGTTTTATATCTTTTTTTGCTAGTCACCTGTTGGTTCCCAGTACTTTTAAGGTGAAAGGCCAGTCTATTGCAAGGAATACAAATAAATGTTTAATAATGTCCATTACATGTTCAATTTACCAACAGCAGTTCACCTACTTTTTTTGTTTGTATAAAAATTAGTCTTGCCACTGAGTTTAATTGTATTAAAAAGGAGACACACTATATTACATGTCAAATAAATGGGCAGTTATGAATGGGAAGGTCTCCTTACATTTTTGTACTCTTTTTACCCATTTGGCATAACAAATTAACTTCCCATATAATTTATTACAGCTGTAAATGTTCACATTTAGAATTTAGCTTGTTGCATCCTAACTCAACTTATATTATTCTTTTTTGCAAAATGTTAAAATACACTGTAAAATTGCTTTAGCACTTGGGCACAAATTTCATACACACTTCAAAATGGGAAGGAAGTGATGGTCAGGTGTCTACATTAATTTGGTTATATGCCTTAGTCTACTGTTTTGTAACTTATGATACGCAGTATACTTACCACATTATATATGTCATTAGATTGTACTACCATACCAAGATAACTATGTTGAATTTGCCCTATGGATTTATTAAATATTCATTTATATGTTCAAAATTAAGACTAGCTGTATGGGAAAAGAATGGGAAAAAGCCTGCAGCTCCACACACTAAGGATAAAAGGAAAAGGATGGAAAGACGTTGGGGATTAGGCAGGGATCGTTGTAGATGTGTCATCTGTCATCACCTGAGTTGCCTTTGTCTCATTATGGAAAGGAGGGCGGTGGAGCTGCTGCTTAGGACTTGCACTTAGGATGGCTCATCTTTAAGATCTTCCTCAGGTGCTGTTTACCTACCAAGTGTTTTCTGCAGTGTGATTTTTATGTTTTGAGTAAAGTACTGATTAAAGTTTCTGCCTCAGGGTAAAATTGCATGTAGTTTCTTACTTTCACCAGGGACTGTTCAGATTTCTATACAAAGATTATGTTTTAGATCCTTTAGTAATTTGTATCCTAAATTTATGTAAAAGTGGTCACGCACAACCTGCAATTGTTAACACCTAAACATCAGAATGACACCATGATCATAAGGAGCATTTGCACCTGCCGAATATTGCTTAATCCCACCAAAATCATTATAATTTCCCTACCAAAACTGTCTTGAGAATAATGATGACCTCGTTTTTAACTAATGTTTGGTTTTGATCAGTCTGATTGCATTTACTTGAGTTAGTCCGGTGTTTGTTGTTGGTGCTATTGGTGCTATACATGTCTTTGGACTGTGGAAGGAGACCTTTAGCTGCCAGAGAAACATACAAACATCAGGTAGAAAGGCCACCTGCGCAAAAATCAATTCTGGGACATGATTGTGAGATGACAGCTATACCATCAGGATCAACTGTTTTACTGAGGGTTGCCTCTGATTATGAACCCTGTAAAGAAGAGGGAAGAAAAGGATAAACCTAACTGTGTTATTACTGGCTTTTCTATTTCTCATAAACACCTATAGCTGAATGTGCTTTATTTGGGTAAAATCAAAATTTATGATTACTGTTTATCGAGCTTCTTCATGGCAGATACACTAGGTATGCATTTATTTAACATATTTAGTAATTAAACATTAAAAATGAGTGTTAATAGGTTTTCAAACAAGTATTAATGGCATATAAATCATCCACAATCAAGCTGGATTACGTGCAGCCAGAACAATCAAAGCCTGTTTTGGAAAGACACTTTTATTGATTACTCAGTAATACCATTGTAAACCTTTTATTTCTGTACAAAAAGCAAGTTAGAGCTTCACTTCTTAAGTGCATATTCTTAAGTCTAGGTCTGCATAAGTACACATGGTGCTGTAATAATAACATCATAAATGTATATGTATACTGTGCAAAAAAAAAAACATTAGCTGACAAAATGTCACTGGAAGCTTGGTAAATTTAAAATATTTGTGAATGACAATCCTATATACTCTGCCAAAAAAATAGAAAAGTGAATATTATGACCAGGTCGACTGTCAACTAAAAATAAACTTTTTAAAATAAATGTATAGCACAACATAGTTCATTCATTCATTCGTTAATTATCTTCCGCTTTATCCTATATTAGGGTAGCGGAAGGGTTTCCCATGCCCATCCAGGGGAAAACGTTTCGAGCGCTGGGCAGATACACCCAGGACAGGGCGCTAATCTATCTCTGGGCCACAACATGGTTATAAAAAGTTATTTCTATGTTTTGCAGCTTTATTATATTTAAATATTTTACAAAAGAGCATTTATCATTCTGTTCAGCATCCACTTAAAGTGATAAAATGTTTCATTATTTAACGTCATTGATATTATACAGAAGTGTACTGTTGCATATTGTAAATATTGATATATAAAGACATCTTATTTCGATTTTAGTTAAATTTATAAGTCAGATATCTACGTGCTTTTGGACATTTAAAGTACTTTTCCAAAGGGCTGGTTGCAACTGAATGAACAGGAGTGTGGGAGCTCACTGGAGAAGGATTGAGTAAACTGGTAGTCACTAGCACATTCCTTTGCTGGTGTTAACCTTTAATGCAGTTGGGTCATTAGAATGCCAGTCTCTGGTTGCTGTGGTGCTGTATTTGAGCTTTGTGAATGCGAAGACGTTCTCTAAACATTCAACAGTGCAAGCAAACAACCCCCCCTCCCTTCACCTCCTATTCAATTGAATACTCAATGAGCCCCCCTAGAAACAGCTCCCTGAACAAAATACATGTTCAGACGGGCTCTACATCATTCAAGGAAAACCTATCATGTCCTTTTGTCCCAAACTGGAATGACAAGGGTGTACGACAATATAAAACAATTTTACCTGCTAATTAAAATAGAGTGGATCTTGTTAATTGTGGTGTATATTTGGAGCTTTGTGACCTACCATTTTTGCTCTTTTATGTCAGCACATTTAGGTAACAAACAATTTCCTAAGACTGTTTGTTTCTAGGTCAAATCTAAGGGTCATTTTCACATATTGCCAATTTTAGTACCACTCACTCAGATGGTCTAACAAAGTAAATCAATAAAAATATGTCAGTCTTAAATATATTTTGCTATCACAGACATATATATAAAAAAAAACAATTTTAGCCCTAAATATTGCTTTTAAAAAAATATATTTTTATTTTAAATAATTATAATAATTGTAATAATAATTCTGTTAAAATTCTGCAAAACTACAAATACAAGGTTGTTTTTTTTTTTTTTTTTTTTATAAACACGCAGTACTATATAGGAACACCTGTTCTCTAACTCATTCTTACAATTATTGTGTCAGCCAATTATTTGTTTGCAGTGCATTACACAAAATTATGCAGATACAAATAATGTTTTCGGGCGGCACGGTGGCATAGTGGTTAGCACGTTCGCCTCTCAGCGCTAGGGATTCCCGGTTCGAATCCCCATCTGGGTGGAGTTTCCATGTTCTCCCCGTGTCCACGTGGGTTTCCTCCGGGTTCTCTGGTTTCTTCCCACAGTCCAAAAACATGGATCAAGTTAATTGAGTTCTCCAAAATTGACCTATATAGAGTGTGTTTGAGTGAGTGAGTGTGTGCCCAGCGATGGATTGGCGCCCTGTCCTGGGTCTATCTGCCCAGCGCCCGAGACGTTCTCCCCTGGATGGGCATGGGGAACCCCACCGCGACCCTAATAGAGAATAAAGCGGGAGATAATGAATGAATGAATGAATGAAGGAATAATGTTTTCAACATGCATAGAAAAATGTGGTTATTTTTTTTGTTAACAAATTTGATATGTAACTTAATTAAACTTTTAAACAATACCTAACAGTACATAAAAAAAACTGAATCAAACAAATACGATGCAAATTTTAAACATGGTAATTTATAAACCAAGGAAAATGATACAATATAACATCTCCGTGGGTGGCAAACTTATAAAAACCTTTAGGATTAATAGATGATTTATAGGTTGAATTCAAGTCAGGTGTAAGTCAGTTCTCTGTAAGTGGGCACCATGATGTATCTAATCAAATTTAGATTTTACAACATATATTTGTGGAAAAATATAATAGTAAGTACAAAGAATATTCCTTAGAACCTCGGTAGAAGAAATTGGCTGAAATTGCCCCCGATATTTTGCATAATTATGAGATTTTTTATTTTGTTAGGAATAAAATCAAAAGGTTAAACAATCAGTGTTGAGTCTCAGCTGGAATTCCTTTTGCGGCAGTTTAACTTTCATCTTGTAATACCTTTCTGTTTACCTACTGACAAGTTAATTCACATGCATGAGAGCAGAAAGAGGAGTCTTGTGGATCTTTCCCATCGTGTTTCAAGCGGCCGGCCACTGTCTCCTCTCTCAAGCGGGCTTTTCACACCGGCTTTAGGAAGCTGTTTAAGGTATTTGCTCTTCCGCACCCCCTCTCCGCCCTCAAGTTTTTTTCATCTATTCAACTGCAGCAGCCAAATCCAGGGAGGCAGCACTTGTTGATATCTCATAAAATGCTTACATGAGTCATCCAGGCCCAGATGCATCGTACGTGTTATTTGAACAGCTGCATTTTCACTCTTAGTTATTGCTACCATTGTCAGGCTGCCATCCACTCGTTTTCTTTATATTTGTTTCATCTGAGGTTTCCTGGAGAACTGAAAAAAATGTAAGATCTATTAGAAAGTCAATCATTTTTTTAAACCTTAGAATAAATAGTCTTTGTACCCTGCCTAGTTTCCTAGATCAGCTAGGTCAACATATGCGATATGGCCAAATTTATGTGGATGTTCCTCTTCAAATATGTAGTTTCAACTTTGTGGTAAAATTTCACAGAGAAAAATTTGCTTTTTTACTGACCATGCTTTTCAGAAAATATAGGTGAGCTCTGCAGGGCATGGTTTGACAACCCCAGTGAAGGCACTTCTATTAAATTGGAGTTTCAGTTGCAAGCCAGCTATCAGTCATGCAACTAATGGCCAGATCGGCTAGGCTGGACAGGGCTCATCCTAGCATCTCAGCAAATTCAGTGCTGGTTTTACCATGTCATTTTCTGGTTCTTACTTTATTTATTATTTTTCCTTCTATAGATTTACAGTATCGGTGCATGCTTTCTGATGTATGTTAGACACAGTGGTGTGGTGCTATCATTTTCATTATGCATCCTGTATGTTTCCACTGTGTCATTTCATCTTATTATTTTGATATCTTATGATTTTTTATATTGGTTTTAATGTGTGTGTGCTTGTGTGTGTGTGTGTGTGTGTGTGTGTGTGTGTGTGTGTGNTGTGTGTGTGTGTGTGTGTGTGTGTGTGTGTGTGTGTGTGTGTGTGTGTGTGTGTGTTTGTGTGGATTAATTGGGTTGGGTCTAAGGTCATCACTGTAGATATGAAGCATGTGTCATCTTGAAAAAAAAGAAAAGTTAAGATGATATAAATTTAAATAGCAGACAGAATATTACACAGTACAGCATTAGACTTATCTGAATCCAGTAGCATAACTAAATGGGGCTTAAAACCAATTAAAAAATTAGTGACAATGTGGAGAGTTATTTAGCAGGCAAACATTCCATCACATTCCACCACAAAAGATAAGCATATGTCTGTGATTTTACATATGTACATACAACACACCACTACCAAATCACTGCAGTGCTGAGAATCATTCACCACTTAAATAAAATCTCTGTGGTAGACGAAATTATTTTGTAATTATATAAATTTTAAGGTACACGTATATATATATATATATATATATATATATATATATATATATATATATTCATTCATTCATTCATTCATACATTATCTCCCGCTTATCCTCTATTAGGGTCGTGGTGGGGTGGGGAGAACGTCTCGGGCGCTGGGCAGATAGACCCAGGACAGGGCGCCAATCCATCGCTGGGCACACACTCACTCACACAGACACACTCTATAGGGGGCAATTTTGAGAATTGAATTGACTTGTTCCATGTTTTTGGACTGTGGGAGGAAACCGGAGAACCCGGAGGAAACCCACACAGACATGGGGAGAACATGGAAACTCCACCCAGATGGGGATTCGAACCGGGAATCCCTAGCGTATATATATATATATATATATATATATATATATATATATATATATATATATATATATATATATATATATATATATAATGTCATATTCCTTTATTGGGGAGAAATAATTTTGATTTTGGACCCAATGATTCATGCAAATCTCATTAACAAATTATTACTGGCAAAGAGCCTTTATCAGGTGACCTCAAGCTTACTCAATATTAATTTATGAGGAATAAACAAGGGCCAAATATNTATATATATATATATATATATATATATATATATATATATATATATATATATATATATATATATAATGTCATATTCCTTTATTGGGGAGAAATAATTTTGATTTTGGACCCAATGATTCATGCAAATCTCATTAACAAATTATTACTGGCAAAGAGCCTTTATCAGGTGACCTCAAGCTTACTCAATATTAATTTATGAGGAATAAACAAGGGCCAAATATAAAATTAAATCATGAATAATTGATTTGCTTCTAAATAGAACTGACAGCATATTAGGTGTTTTTTTGTAAATATGCAAAAATGCTAGCTAGGGTCAAATTTGATGGTTGTTGTGTACTGTAGAATATATGGTTTAGGGTCAATAAAGTGCAGTATTTACTGTTAGCTAATTTATTCTAAGAATGGTCAAATATCAATAAACTGTCTTTATTATGTAAAATTTCAATGATTACTGAAATGTGCGGCTTCATTCAAACACACTCTCCAGAGCCAAACAAATTCCTCATTAAGTTAGAAGCTCTGAAGTTGCTTGTTAGTCGACTCTGTCCTTCTGTGGATTCATCTTTTCACTGCTCTGTTCTGTCTCCTGAACTAGTCCCCACGGCCCCCCACATTATTTACAACTGAATGGGAGACCTCAAACATCCTTTTCCTGCTTTTTCACATCTACAGAGTGAGAGGAGAAAAAAATTCAATTAGTATTTGTGTGGTGCATATACAAACATAAGACACGTCAACTGAAAGGCACATTGAAAAAAGGGAGACTAGAGTGTTTAAGGGTTTTATTTTCATTAACCTGATATATCAAGTTAAAACACACTATATGCCTTTGACCAACAACTGGCAATTCAGTTTTATGCTTCATGGGGATGGTCAAAGTGTATGTAAACCACTGAGAACATCCTAGATGTGTACATGTAAGTGATTTAATTTCTATACACATTATGAGAAGGATAATGTAATATATTTAAAGGTTTATATATATATTTTACAAGAATAAGTAAAATAAATCGAATTATTTAAATTAGACAGTGTCCTTTATATCTTGTTTAGAGTCCGGTCAATGGTCTGGTGCTTTCAAAATATTTCTTTTTAAAAAAGTCTTGTTTTCTAACTCTTGTTTTGTTCATTTTTAAATTTTAAATTCGAGTATCCTCAAACAGTTAGCTTTTTATCCACAGTGTTCAGTGTTTTTGTTTAATACAATTTAATACAAATTGCTCACATAAAATTGAAGCAGCAAACTACTGTGAAAACCAAGCTCTGTGCAAATTTGAACATAACTGCACATGCAAGTGATGAATGTTGTTCCATAGGGGTCAATGTTGAGGCTTTTGTTTTACATGCTTTCTCTAGGATCCATATTTTGCAGACATTAAAGTATTTTTTATTTGTGCTAAGAACACAATATTTGCTTATATCAGCTAAACTAGGTGAGAAAAATTATAAAAAATTAACCTAAAAATTATTGCAATGATATAGTAGTTAGCATATCCACCCCTCAGAGCTGGAAATCTAGGTTAGATTCCTGATCTGGGCAGAGTTTCCTCATGTGTTTTCTCTGGGTTCTCAAATTTCCTCCCACAGTCCAAAAACATAAATTAATTGGGAATTAAATGGTCTAAATTGCCCCAACTAATTTGCCCCTATAAAATGTGTGTTTATCTATGTGAGTAAGTGTGTGCCCAGCAATGGTTTGGTGCCCTGTCCTGCGGATGCTGATTCTTTCACTTCTTTACCTGCATAACATCAAGTTGGGAATACTTTTTAATTGCAGAAGATATAATATATCCTTTTATTACTTGTAGAATTGTAAATGCCTTCCTAACAAATAACTAATAAATTTCATGGTTTAGAATGCAAATACTGATTTTAACTCAGGTTTTAATTAATTAATGTTTTAACTAAGGGTAAGGATTTACCTCAATCCCCAACAACATTTATACTGTTCGGATTAGTTTATTAACATAGAATTGTCATCCACCTGGTCCTTCTTCAGAACAACCACTATTCTTATGTCAAGCTATCATCAAACGTTATGTGGTCATTTTTCAAGGTTTACAATTAGTAACAGTATTTATATTTATTAATTTCATGTATCTCAGGACCTGATAAAAAAAAGTTATCCTGAAGATAAAAACATCTGATAGTTTGGGAAAGTTCTGGCAGGCAGATGACATCATCCATGTGAATGAATGAGAGCGCCATCACAGCAGTAGATGGCTGTCAGGAGCTGCTGCCAAACTCTCTGCTTATTCACAGAGCAGTTTAATTAGAGTTGCTTCTAAAAAGCCTGCAGTAGTTTGCACTGAGTTCCATATTCCTAAGTGCAGTGCAGAGAAAGAGGGAGGGAGTCTAATCGATAAAGCATGTCGCTTATTAACAGAAAAATCACTTGGTACTTACCGAAGTTTTAAAGTATTCTGGAAATATAATGAACATTTAACAATGCAAGTGTTGAAATGTGTAAACAGAAAACAATAATTAGTTTTTATTAAAATCATTTAGGTATTTGTATCATTGGAATGTAAGTCAACACTTGCAATTATTATGGTCAGTTGTTAAAATCATTTAATATGCATTGTAAAACATAGTTTGGTGGCTCATTTATAAATAATTTTGTCAAACACTGACATACAAATAAATTAAACTAATTAAATATATCCTAACCAATCCATTAAAGAACTGTGACCATTAGGCCACCGCTTGAATAGGCCTGTCTATAGACAACTTTCTCTGGCATGTTGGAAAATGTTTCTAAAGAAACAGAAATGCATTTATAAAAAATCTGGAATAATAAATGAAAATAGTGCAAAGTTCAAACTTATAGAGAAATAAATTAATTAATTATGTACAATGTATAATTAATACATTAACAAATCTTTATTATTATTATTATTATTATAATTATTATTATTATTATTATGAAATACATGTGGTTATCTTCTTTTGCTTCCACAAAGATTTTCTACAAGATTTTCTAAAGTGTACCATTTAGTTCTGAAAATATGTATGAGATCCAGTAAATACCAAACAGATGTTAAACAAGATGCCCCTGTTGATAAGATGGACTTGGTGATAAGATAAGACTTGTATCAGAAATTTTTGAACAAGGTCACAGTTAGAATGGACATGATAGGGCTTTCCCAATCTGTTTTATAGTCTAAAACATCCTGTATATGTAACAGAATATCTGTGACTTCCTTTTGTCTATCCTAGCAATGTAGCGTTCTGCACAAATTTTAAACCCTCAGTGCTGGGACATTTCATGCCATACATTGCATTTTTTTTCTTCTAGAGGGACACATTCTCAGCATGAAGCTACTGTCCTATTTCATCCTATACATTGTGTTTTTTTATTACCCCCCCTATATTACCTTCATCTGTTGGTCTGTGTGTCTGGTAAAAAGTTTGCAAATGCTATTTCACCTGCTTTCTGTTATCTGATTAAGCTGAATCTTTGCACAATTGTTCATTATCGATGACAACACATGAACCAATTAAAAAAATACCAATTTAGTAACTAATTAGTGGTAATTCATTATTTTTTGTTTTTTATGGATAAATTGCCCATTTTCTACTAAATTTTATATTTCACAAGAAGAATTTATTCATGATAAAGTCATTTAACATGATATAGGAGTGGGTTTTACAATTTTTTTTAAATATTTTGCTTGTTTTCTTGTCTCTCAAGGGACACCTCAGCATGAGGCTACTTTCTGTATTGTTTTTATTATGTTTATTTTAATAAACATTTCAAACTTTTATAACATTAACCTCATAACTTTTATTTTTACCTAAATTCTGATCATCTGGCAGATCTGGCAAAAATACTCTGTGACAAAAAATATGTTAACCATTAGCTGTTTGTCCAAAAAGTCAAGATGTGAGTTGTTTTAATGAATGTTTACATCATTGCAGGTTGCATTACAAAAGTTTAAGTTTGCTTTTACCAAGTAAGTGTCAGAAAGTAAACTCTGTTTCCTGTTTTAATTGCTGTCATTACAAAGTTGGCTGCGATAAACAGTTGAGGTAACAATTCCAGAATTTAAACTAACTGAGCTGCATGTCATTGTAAGTAGGGGTTGTAGAGCAAAACCTTTGTAAAGAGAAAAGTCAATACTTGCATAAAAAGCTCTTTTTAAAGTAGATTTTCAGGTGCTGAAAGCTTTGGCCTGTGAAACCTTGCTGCTTTGTAAGTTAACATTTTAAATGTTTGAAACATGTGGCAACATGTAAAATTCTTGTGGGATCTTGTTTTTTGACTAATGAGTTCATCACCCTATCCTGAAAAGCAGGCTAGTAAAGACTGCATGTAGCCGTGTGTTTGTGTGTGTGTGTGTGTGTGTGTGTGTGTGTGTGTGTGTGTGTGTGTGTGTGTGTGTGTGTGTGTGTGTG